>JAJIBD010026598.1:0-37800 GCA_021461705.1 Cryptotis parvus
GAGCTAGGATGTCCTCAGGTGTTGCAGGACTCCTAAGGGCCGCTGCATCTGCTCTGATTGCCTCCCCGTAAATCCTCCGAGATAAGGGGGTAGTCTAAATGTGGCAGTTTATCCGACCATGTATGCTGTACTAGCTGGTATAAATATTCTCCCATGCTATCACAATCATCGTGGGACTAGCTAGATCTTACCAGCATATTAGCCTGGCCACGTGGGACACCTAAGTAATTAGACCAGAGAGAAATGCTGTTTGCTTTCAAACAAACAAGCATGGCTCCCTGATAAAATATAAAACTACAATGAAGTAGAGGAGACTTGTGAAGGCTTGGAGAAATATTTAACTGGCATTGGTGTTGATCTTTGGTACAGTGACATGCCATCTCAGAAACCCCCTTCTCTACATTTCCAAAGGCATTCTGGCTCAAAACATTAGCACAGTAAAGGCCCTAGGTGAGATGCAGGGAGGGATTACCTGAGGGGGCATTGGACCCTCCCTGCTTTCCATAACAATGGGAGGAAGGTCTGAGTTGCGGGGGGGGTATAAACTTGCCGGTTCCCGCTCTCCCGGGCTTCTTCTTCCGGTGGGATCTCGCCTTGTGAGCGTTTATTCCCCTTGAAGCTTTACACACGTGGTGGTCGCCATCTTGGCCTACACGTGGCTGGGGTTCTAGCCTGGAATCCTAAGCATCGGGTTTTTCCTTTTGCTGATTTGTATGCCTGAACCTGTGATAAGTAAAGCCCTTTTTAAAACCGCATCGGATTCCTGAGTGTTCATCCATTCCTCGCCGGCTCGGAGGTAGAAGGGAACTCGCTTCCGGCACTGTCGGGACCCGGCGGAGCGCCCCGACACTCAGGAATACCATAAAAACATCATTAACACCTTAATGGAATAAAATTTCTCTGGGCTTACTTTTACTAGCACTGCTGTTTTCAACCAGAATCCAAAGGGCAAAAGAGCATGTGGATGTTCACCTGATGGCTTGAAAAAATTCACTAAAGGATGTCATCCCTGACATGGTGTTTGGTTAATCCTTGTGAAGGATTGTCCACCCATGATGGAGCAAATGAGCTGTTGAGTGGGTAAAGACTGGTGAGATTTTCACATGCTAGGGCATAATTTCATCAGTACATGCTCGAGATGACAGCCTTCTACTGAGAGTATCCCACCTACACGGCAGAGCCCTGGCAAGCTACCCGTGTCGCATTTGATATGCCAAAAACCAGTAACAATTATAGACCCCTCATTCCCATGACCTGAAGAATGGTTTGAGGCTCTTTATGTTCCTGGAGCGAGTAGATGCTCTTGGGCTACACTAGCATGAGACAGGACATATGGAGATGTTACTGGTGACCACTGAGCAAACCGATGATGAATGGGAAGACAGTGATACCAGTAACAATTATAGACCTCATTCCCATGACCTGATGGAATGGTTTGAGGCCTCTTTGTGTCCCTGGAGCGAGTAGATGCTCTTGGGCTACACTAGCATGAGACAGGTCATATGGAGATGTTACTGGTCCCCGCTTGAGCAAATTGATGATCAACGGGTAGACAATTAATACAAGTGATACAAGTAACATTGAAATGGTCATCAATGCAACCAATGAGCCCCCCACACTCCCTTGAGAGATGCTCCCTGTGTTTTCATGTGTTCACTATCTTCCCATTGAATATCTATTTGCTAGAGCGGGCACCAGTAATATCTCCATATGTCCTGTCTCATGCTAGTAGAACCCAAAGGCATCCGCTTGCTCCAGGAACATAAAGAGCTCAAGCCATTATATTAGGTCATGGGAATGACCTAATATAAATGTTACTGGTATTTGGCATATCAAATACGACATGGGCAGCTTGCCAGGCTTGCCGTGGTGGGTGGCATACTCTTATAGTCACCTCTAAATAAAACAATTATTGATGAACCATGCAGCCGCTTGGGGCCACGAGTCCGGCTGTGATAGTCTGGTCTGCAGGGTGGAGTTGTGACGAGAAAGAAGACCGGATGTGGAAACAGCAGCCCCCATGGAGTCGGGGGGTCGTCTGGCTTGTTGTGAGGCTCTGCTGGGGTGGCAAGCCAGGGCTAGAACCAGCCATGCCTCCCAGGCACCTCACAAGCAGCTGGGCACAGAGAGAGCAAGTAGCAGCTCTGCCCCATAGTCTGAGAGTCTCTGGTTCAGCATACCAGAGGCTGGTATGCTGAAACAGAGACTCATTTTTTTCATGTGTTATTCTCGAAAATAGCAGCTTCACAACCTAATTATTTTTGATTGTTATTGTTGAGAGGGAAGGTAACTTGGGTCATATCTAACCATCCACCGGTACACACCTCTGTTCTGTTCAGGTGTCATTCTTGACAGGGAGATCCTTTATGGTGTGGGGACAGATCAGGACTCCCCTGGCAATGCAGAAAAACACTCCCCATCTCTCCTGTTTCATCCGACACCCAAGTGTTCCCTTCCTTTTTCTGCTGAGTGCAAAAGGTACACAAGTTCTGGGCCACAGCTCAAAACAGAGAGTCATTGTGCTCGGATGAAAGGTGTTTTTTTGGGGGACAGGTGCCACACCTTTAATATTCAGGGTCTCCTCTCCTGGCTCTGCACTCAGGAATTACTCCTGGGGGTGCTCAGGGGACCCTATGGGATGCTGGGGATGGAACCAGGTTGGTCACGTGCAAGGCAAATGCCCTCCCTGCTCTGCTATCACTCTGTCTCCTTAGGGTGACGTTTGCAAGCTCCCTTGGCCTGAAGCTTGCTCACTCCATCGCACCCTCCGGTCAACCTTCATTCTATAATAAAACTGTGCTGTCTCCCACCGCCCCATTTTCTTAAGGCAGTGAGTTCCCTTGATGTGTCGCTTTTAACAGATGGCGGTGATCAGAGCCTATGTCATTCTCTGTCCCTGTTTTCC
The DNA here is from genome assembly GCA_021461705.1 of Cryptotis parvus. NCBI lineage: Eukaryota > Metazoa > Chordata > Mammalia > Eulipotyphla > Soricidae > Cryptotis > Cryptotis parvus. Next base: position 2,906 of record JAJIBD010026598.1, read on the forward strand.
AAGAAGAATGTTTAATCTAATAACTTCTTATTAAATTTTTTTTCCCTCTCTAGTTCCTCGGTCACGCGTGTGAAGGGTACTCAATGTTAAGCTGCCGCATCAGCATTCCAGCCCGGATCGCCCTCGCCGCCCCTAATGAAAATTTATTTCGGGCTAATCAGAAATTCTGTGCCAGGGAATCTGGGTGGAAGGATTTCTGAGCAAGAGTGTTTTTTGATATGCTAACTTTTATCACTCAGAACGGAATTTCGCCGTGCTTATTTTCCACTTAGAAATGAATGATAAATAGATAAAGGCTTAAAGAAGAAAAATGGGATTTTATTACACTCTGTTATTTCACTTTGGGGGATTAAAAAAGCTAGATATGTTGCTTAAAATGGACGTTAATCTTTATTGTGGGGTAGAAGGATTGGCTACCATATCTTGGTCATCTTCTCATTCTGGTAGGCAAATTTAGAGTTGTGAGCATCTCTGCGCTATTCACTATAGCTAGAATCTGGAAACAACCTAAATGCCCAAGAACAGAGGACTGGCTAAAGAAACTGGTTCATCTACACTATGGAATACTATGCAGCTGTCAGAAAAGATGAAATTATGAATTTACCTGCAAATGGATGGACATGGAGACTATCATGCTGAGTGAAATTAGTCAGAAAGAAAAGGACAGATATAGAATGACTGCATTCATTAATAGGATATAAATAGATACCAGTGTTTTACTAAATGTGGGAAATGGTAATGGCAGATTAAAACTCACCATTGAATATACACAAAGAGACTTAAGTGATAAACTCTAAATATCTGCAGGGCTAGCCACAATGTGTAAAATAAGAGGGAGAGAGATGCAGAGACAGAGAGAGAGACAGAGAGAGAAAGAGAGGAAACTGGGGTACCTACTATTAAGGCAGCCTGGGGGTGGACGGGAGGGGGTCGGGTACATTGGTGGTAGAAATGGGGCACTGGTGGAGGGATGGGCGCTGGTATACTGTATTACCAAGAACCAATTATGAACACCTTTGTAATTGTATGTCTCACACTGGTATAATAAAAAATTTAAAAAAAAAACAAAATTGTGAGCATCAACGCTAAGTTGTGAGCCTCAACAACTCATATATAGCTGTGCCTATGATAGGCTGTTGTTTAAAAATTCACAACCTTTCGAAGTGAAGGGCAGTTAGAAAGGAAAACATGAAGAATATGGAATTTTAATAAAGGTGACTATTTAAATTGACCAACTATTCAAACGTTGCAATAATTCAAATTGATCAACTATTCAAACGATGCTATTCAAACATCACTATTGCAATAATCGATATGATTATTTGAGAGAATAACAATAGTTATTCTCTCTAGGAGAGCAGCATGGTGATTGGATGGAGGGTCGGAGACGGTCTTTGTTGTCGGGCGTAACACACTGGTGTTGGGACTGGTGTTGAATAATAAATTCTTGTAACAACTCTACCGCTAAAAACTTTGTACTTTGTAAATCCTGGCGTTTAAAGAGAAAAATTAATTTTATTTAAACACTGCAATTTACAGGCAGAGCCTGGCAAGCTACCCGTGTCGTATTTGATATGCCAAAAACCAATAACAATTATAGACCTCATTCCCATGACCTGATGGAATGGTTTGAGGCTCTTTATGTTCCTGGAGCAAGCAGGTGCCCTTGGGCTCTACTTGCATGAGACAGGACATATGGAGATGTTACTGGTGCCCGCTCGAGCAAACCGATGATGAACGGGAAGACAGTGAGACAGTGATTTTGACTGGGCCCCCTGGGATGAACCCAGAGCCACAGCAGAGCCCGGCAAGCTCCCGTGGTGTATTCAATATGCCTAAAAACAGCAACAATCATGGATGGACCTCATTCCCAACGCATGGAGACGTTACTGGTGCCCGCTCGAAGCAAATCGGATGAACAACGGGAAGACAAGTGACAAGTGACATTTTGCTAATTGTGAACTATCTCTCATCATCGTCTTGCCAAAGTGAGGAAGGTGTCTCTGCTTTAACAATCGTAGCTGATTCAGAATATTTCACGTGTCCTGTGTTTTACCAAGTGAGAGATTTTTCTTCCATCCACATTTTAGTCCTACATCCCTGTTCAATCTGCATTGAATGTTCCCCAGAAATTGCAAAACTGCAGCCCTTCCTGTCTGGTGAATGAACGTTTCTTGAGAGAGGAGCTTGCTCCTAGCTAGCTCTATCAACGGAAAGAAACGTGGGGAAACTGAAGGTCCAAGCAGGGTAGCAGTGTTCCAGCAAATTTTAGCAACCTTTTCATGTTGGACCTTGGAGCAAACTGTGCATGAAATTAGCACATAGGTGCAGGAGAGATCTTCAAGAGACACAAAAGGTTTAACTTACCTCTCGCCAACCTAGGTTGGATCTTTGCACTGAAGACGGGCCTCAGAGCACCTCTCTCAGGGGTTAGCCTGAGGTTAGAGCCACAAGCAATGCCCTGAGCGCCTCTGGGTGTGAGTCCTTCCTCATCTTCCTCCTTTCCAACACACACACACACACATACACACTTGTGCCTTAGTATTCTAGCAGCTTGTTGATATGCCAAATACCAGTAACAATTTTTGACCTCATTCCCATGACCTGATGGAATGGTTTGAGGCTCCTTTATGTTCCTGGAGCAAGCAGGTGCTGTTGGACTCTACTTGCATGAGACAGGACATATGGAGATGTTACTGGTGACCGCTCGAGCACATCGATGATGAATGGGAAGACAGTGATACAGTGATTCTAGCAGCTTTCTTAAATCACTTGAGTAGGGTCGCGAATGCTAATAACTCCGGGCTTTGGTAACTCCAGGATGTCTCCGGACTCTATTCTGGCTTGCCATTATGGTTGGGAATATTGTTGGGGTCCACACTCATATTGGAATCCAGCAGGTACCTGGGCTGTGTCGGGTGACAACCGTCCACTCTGGCTGATGGACAAATAAGCATGGCCACGAGTTCTAGAAAACTCAGGTTTTCATTTTTCTCCACACACTTCTCACTCCTACGAAGTCCACAGTTTTCAGCTGCATTGACAGTATCAGGTACAAAACCAGTCCAGAAACTCTGAGCTCCTTTTTAGGACTCTGTTCAACTGGGGCCAGAGCGATAGCACAGTGAGTTGGGCATTTATTTGCCTGGCATGTGGGAGACCCAGCTCCGATCCCCGACATCCCAGAGAGTCCCTGAGCACCCCTAGGAGTAATACATACATTTAGAGATTATCATGTATATCCTTTTCCCTACGCTCAATGCTCAGTTCTACTCTGGCGTTACCATTTCCAAAAATTAGTAGAACACTCATATATATTTATATTATACCCCCATGAGATAGACTATTACAAAGCTGTTCATGGTTGGGTTTCAGGCATAGAGTGATCCAGCACCCGCTCCCTCCACCAGTGCCCATTTCCCACCACCAATGTCCCCTGATTCCCTCCCCTACCCCAGCCTGCCTCTATGGCAGGTTCTTTATCTCTCTCTCTGTCTCTCTCTCTCTTTGTCTCTCTTTGTCTCTCTCTTTGTCTCTCTGTGTCTTTCTCTGTGTCTCTCTCTATCTCTCTGCCTCTGTCTCTGTCTCTGTGTCTGTGTCTCTCTTTGACTCTTTTGTCTCTCTTTGTCTCTGTCTCTTCTCTTACACATTATGACTTGCCATACATACATTTAGAGGTTATCATGTATATCCCTTGGCCTACGTTCAATGCTCAGTTCTAGTCTGGCGTGACCATTTCCAACAATTATGAGCACACTGCCCCTTCTCTGTCTGATCTAACCTCTGAAAGACAAATGGTTTTGAGGCAGAAACATTTGCATGATAGAATGCAAACACACTCCATAATGGATCACTAATTTTTTGAAAAGTTGGCTAACTCACATGTTTCACGGTGTTGATACAAAACATTATTGTATCCATGTGCAATTCATGTGTTATTATTTAGCACCCGATTTTTTTAAGCGGGAAAGATGTTTTTCTGATGGCTGAGGTCGCTTTTTTTCTTCTTTCTAAATAATATTTCTATACGATCCCATCAACTATGGTTTCTGACACATTCTTCAAACAGAATCTTGAATCTGTAGCCGCTGACAAATGGAATTCTGTCTGGGAGATGATCTACTTTGGGTGAGAGTGATATATTTCTCTGAAGAAACACTTCAAAGCCATTCCAGGCTAGATCAAGGCAAAGCTTGCCTTGAAGGAGTTATGATAAAATCCATACATGAATGCAATTATAGACTCAAAACTGACCTTAGAGCAAACACACTCACGCTCACTTCATCATGTTTGGAATGAAAAAAAAAATGACTCGCACGGACTCTTAGTGGCTATTAATATGTGACGGATCACAGAGCCCTTATGCATGTGATGAAAAGAATGAGGCTCCTCTAGCATGAGGCGTAAGGTCCTTAAATCTGCTTTTTTGCATTTTGCTTCTCAAAGAAGGGCTGTGGAAAGTTTTCAAGAGTCTTGAGAGAGCCGGGGTGAGTGATTGCTCTCGGATATACACTAAGTACTGTGAAATACACCGAGAAAAAAAGTCAGCCTTTGGTGGGGAAGGAAATCACGTATTTCAAGAAGGAAAAAAAAATGCATGTCCCAAATTGTTTTGAAATAGAGACTTGGGTTTTGGGGGTGTCTTTTCCTATGTTTTGGGGGCTTGGGGGTGTCTTAGCCAGAATTAGGGATTTTTTTTTGTCTATCAGTGAGATTTTTCCAGACAAATGTGGTTAACTGTCAGGGGATTGTGGGACCATCACCCGGGATCTTTCTCCCTTTTGTTGGATTGTCACAGAGAAGAGTCACCGGCTCTCGGGGTATTTGAGGGTGGTGGGTTGGAACTAGCTGGTCTCTGAGATGTTCCTGTCATGGACCTGCTGGATTGAACTGGAAGGAGGGGGTCGGCCATAGGATGCACCAGCTTCAGAAACAGGATCTCGGAGCCCTGAGTCATAACTGTGATGACTCCTCTTCCTCCTGATCCTCCTCCTCCTCCTTTTCTCCTCCTTCCCCTTTTCTTCTTCTTCTTTCTTCTTCTTCCTCTTCTTCTCCTTCTTCTCCTTCTCCTTCTCCTCCTTCTCCTCTTCTTCTTCCTCTTCTTCTTCTTATTCTCCTCCTCCTCATTCTTCTTCTTCCTTTCTTCTTCTTCTTCTTTTCTTCTTTCTTCTTCTTCTTTTCTTCTTCTTCTTCTTCTTCTTCCTTTCTTCTTCTTCTTCTTCTTCCTTTCTTCTTCTTCTTCTTTCTTCTTCTTCTTCTTCTTCTTCTTCCTTTCTTCTTCTTCTTCTTCTTCCTTCTTCTTCTTCTTCTTCTTCTTCTTCTTCTTCTCCTCCTTCTTCTTCTTCTTCCTTTCTTCTTCTTCTTCTTTCTTCCTTTCTTCTTCTTCTTTTCTTCTTCTTCTTCCTTTCTTCTTCTTCCTTTCTTCTTCTCCTTCTCCTTCTTCTTCTTCTTCCTTTCTTCTTCTTCTTCTTCTTCTTCTTTTCCTCCTCCTCCTCCTTCTTCTTCTTCTTCTTCTTCCTTCTTCTTCTTTTCTTCTTCTTCTTTCTTCTTCTTTCTTCTTCTTCCTCCTCCTTTTCTTCTTCTTTCTTCTTCTTCTTTTTTTCTTATTCTTCTTCTTCTCCTCCTCCCTCCTCCTCCTTCTTCTTCTACTTCTTCTTCTTCTTCTCCTTCTCCTTCTCCTTCTTCTCTCTCTCCTCCTCCTCCTCTTCCTCCTCCTCCTCCTCCTTCTTCTTCTCCTTCTCCTTCTCCTACTCCTCCTCCTCCTCCTTCTTCTTCTACTACTACTTCTTCTTGTTCTTCTTCTCCTCCTTCTCCTCCTCCTCTTCTTCCTTTTTCTTCTTCCTCTTCCTCAAACTCCTCTTTCTCCCCCTTCTTCCTCCTCTCCTCCTCTTCCTCCTCCCTCCATCCTTCCCCTCACCCCCCACATTCTCCACAAGTGCTACCTTTGGCTTCTTCTCCTTGTTCACAAACACTGTGACTCTTTTCCTTCTCTTTGTTAACCCCAGACTCTCTCCACCCCTCAGCTGTCTCTGCTAATTGGTTATACCCCAAGAAACCATAAGAGTGAAGCAACCAATCAGACTGGGCGACTGACAGGTGATGATTGTGAGTTGACCAATCAAAGTGCATATGCCAATTAGCTGGAAGTTGCAAGTTGTCCATTGGATGCCTGGAGTTTCCCTCCCCTCTTTCTTATCCCTCCGACGTCATTTCCTCCCTAAGAGGATGTGAAAATTCCTTCTCCCTTCCCCTAGCATGACTTTTATGACAGGCACTCTGTCTCTTCTCTCTCTCCTCTCTCTCATAAAAGACTCCATCTTATACATCCATCATCCATGCAATAAAATGGATTCCTTCTACATTTTAACATTTTAATAAGATTTTATAGCTCCCTTTCTTTACTAAATTCTAATTCACTTTATGTAGTTATGATGTCTTGATAATACATTTTATGTTGCAAGTTGAAAGTACTTAGTGTTTTATACATATATATAAAACAGAGGTGCAAAAAAAAATTCTTCTCTCCCAAAGTATCTCAGAGTTACAGTGTGCAAACGTTGTGTGCAAACATTGATAATCATTGACACCTACAGTTCCCAGTGGGGATTATATGGGTGAAAAGGGGTCAGGAATTAGGTTCATTTTGGATTTGTGACGTAAATCTCCATTTGTGTGGTTGCTTCACAATTTATTCTGTATGGGTAACGGTTCTCCTAAGCCACATGTTATTGTGACCTTGAATTAACACTATTAATAAAATGTTTCAAAATCTTGTCATGATCAAATCTCATTTTCTCAGCAATGATTAATATTCTATCTTACAATGCTTTTTAGCAGCCTGGAAACATTACACTATGACAGGGTTGGATGACAGCCGCAGGGAAAATATTTTTAAAAGATCTTGTCATATGTTACGGGCGAGCCCGGTGGATGTTCAGAAATCAAACAAAGCTATGTGGGTATTCACCAAATTGGAGAATTACAGCTCTTCTGCAGATAATTATAAACCCAAACAGACTGAGTACGTGAAAGACTGCTAGGTTCGGATAAATTAATGATTGTTTAAATAGAACAAGTCCTGTGATTTTTCACTTTTTTAATTCATTTTTTTTCCCTTTTTATTTATTTAAATGCCATGATTTACAAAGTACAAAGCTTTCTGCAATACAGTTGCTAGAAAGATTCATCATTCGGAACCAATCCCACCACCAGTGTGCCCCCATCACCACCAGAGACCTTAATTCCTCATCCACCCCCTACCACCATAGTATAGCTCCGGCCCTCAACAATCAATACCTTAATTGATGCCTGCTCTCTTAGCCGGAATCAATTATGCGGATCATTTCCTGTAAATTTTTTTTAATTTTTTATTTTTACAATTGGATATCACGTCTCACTCAAGTGAGAGAAGGAATCGGAGGTCTGACCTCCGTCGCTATTCCAGAATCAGGGACGCTGTCTCGCTTGCCAAGGCATCGAAAATCAGATGGGCTGGACATGTAATGCGATTTGGGAGACAACCGCTGGACTAGAGCCATTACCGACTGGATCCCACGGGATGTCAAAAGATCACGTGGCCACCCACTTACAAGATGGTCACACTTCCTTGTAAAGACCCTGAAGGAACGGTTTGAGGCTCTTCATATTCCTGAATCAACCAGATGCCATTGGGCTACATTGGCACGTGATAGGGTCCAATGGAAATGTTACTGGCACCCGCTCAAGCAACTCAATGAATAACGGGATTCAAGTGATCAAGTGATTTTTACAGTTACAAAGATATACAATTAAAAAGTTCATATTTGGGTTTTGGTCACACAGTGTTCCAGCACCCATCCCGCCACCAGTGCCCATCTCCCACCACCAACGCCCCCGGTTCCCTCCCCCTCCCCCAGCCCTCCTCCATGACAGGTTCTTTATTTCTTTCCATTTCTCTCTTTTCCTTTCCCTCCAGACTATGGATTACAGAACATAACATTAAAGGGTTGTCATGTGTATCTTTTTGCCTCTATTTAATGCTCAGTTCTGTACATATTATGATACCGATATCCAAGGTCAAGTGAAACATATATCAGGAGGTCTTGTCAAAGGTGGAAATTATCACAAACGTGGGGAGTCAGAGGCTAGGTAAGACAGAAAATGGAACAGTGCCCTGTAATTTTTTTAAAGCTATCATCATCTCATCTGATTGGTTCTCCTTAGCCTGGCCACTGGTGCAGGTTGGGAATATGATATTCTGTCTATTTCTAGAATATTACAGGCAGACGTTGAAAATAAAGTCATGAAAACACTTGAGATGTGTTTACGGAAGTCTGAGGTGACCAAACTTCCTTGCTCCTCCTCCAAGGAAGTGCAAGATTTCCTTGCACTTTCCACTGCCTGTTTTTAATTAGACATCTGGAGTTCAAGTTAAGACGGGCGTGGCAGCTTTTCAATGCTTGCAAGTCTAGAAATGAAGTAATGATGTGCAAAGATGGTTGGAAAGATTTGCCTCTCCCCTGGGCATTCCCAAAAGGGGAATGTATAATAATGGGAATGTATAATTCCCCGTATGGGGAATATATGGGAATTATATGGGAGGGTATAATTCCCCCTTATGTATATGGTCACGGCTTTCCCATCAATGATGCTTTTTACTTCTGTTCTTAAGAAGATGTTTCAGCAATACTATGAAATTTATTCATCCATCCATCTATCCATCCACCCACCCATCTGTCTGTCCATCCACCCAACCATCCATCCATCCATCCCTCCCTCCCTCCTTCCATCCATCCATCCATCCATCCATCCATCCATCCACCCACCCATCCATCCATCCATCCATCCATCCACCCACCCATCCATCCATCCATCCACCCATCCATCCATCCATCCATCCACCCACCCACCCACCCATCCATCCATCCATCCATCCATACATACATACATACATACATACATACATACATACATACATCCATACATCCATCCATACATCCACTCATTCATCCATCTCTCCATCCATCTGTCCAACTCTCCATCCATCTGACAGTCTCTCTATCCGTCCATGCACCTACCCATCTACCCATCAATCTTCGACCCAATCATCCGTCTATCCACAATCCATTCACTCATCCATCTACTCATCCATTTATCTATCTCTTCATCCATCATCATACATACCCATCATCATCCACCCACCCATCTACCCCCATCCATCTCTCTATCCATCTAGTTATCCTCTATCAATCCATCCATCCATCCATCCACCCACCCACCCACCCATCATCCATCCATCCATCCATCCATCCCCTCCCTCCTTCCCTCTGTCTCTCTCTCTATCTACTCATTGTTTGCTTTTTGGGTCACACCCTGTGATGCTCAGGGTTGCTCCTGGCTCTGTACTCAGGAATTACTACTGGGGGTGCTCAGGGACCCTATGGGATGCCGGGATTGAACCCAGTGTTGCCTCATACAAGGCAAATGCCCTACCATTGTGGTATGGCTCTGGCCCTCAACAATCAATACCTTGAAAACTCAGCCTGGCTCCTCTTCCCATTCACCAAGTGAGAGATGCTGAATTTCCTTGGGTGGTTTCATGATTTAGGAAATAGCACAAGAGATATTTCTGCTCGGGTACCTGTGAGAAAGTGTAAATGGTGACTAGGAGTAATACAATTTGGTGTTTAAAAAACAAATAAAATTTGTTTTGCCAGTATGACCTTCCTGGAGCAGGTCAATGTTTTAGCTGTGCACACACACACACACACACACACACACATAGAGTAATAAGAAATCCTCATCTCAAAATTGCTAATATCCCCAGGGGCATCTATTCACCAAAGACAGAGGTAATTTACATATCAAAGTCACTCATCTGGGCTATGGTTGTACTGAAATTATTGCAGAAAATAATCTCCATATGCGGAGATCACTATAATTCTCTTCTATTTCTTCCCTGCTTTCATGATTGCATAAAGCCACAGAACACTTCTGGACCATAAACACACACACAGACATACACACACATACAATCTGGCCACACTAATCACAACTGACTTATTTCACTATTGCAATGGAGCCTGTGGTTCTGAGTTGAATCTCACCCGTGACTAAGGACATTTACATCACGATCACGATCTTCCCGTTGATCATCTATTTGCTAGAGTGGGCACCAGTAATATCTCCATATGTCCTGTCTCATGCCAGTAGAGCCAGGGGCATCGGTTTGCTACAGGAACATAAAGAGCCTCAAACCATTATATTAGGTCATGGGACATTTACATGTTCTTGGGCTTAATCATTGACTTTCTTTGTCCAATGTAGCTCCTCTAGGTTGGACAAAACAAAAGTAGCAATAAATCCATTGATCAAGAAGGACTAAAGAATATAATCAAGAAAACATCTAGACAAGTCCACGGCCTAGAAAGATTTGCTGCTTAGAGACAGTGGAACCCAGACTCAAACCATTCCCTTCAGGTCATGGGAATGAGGTCTATAATTGTTAGTGTTTTATTGGCATATCAAATACGACACGGGTAGCTTGCCAGGCTCTGCTGTGCGGGTGGGATACTCTTGTAGTCGCCTCTATCTCGTGCATTTATTGATGAATTGTGCGCCCACAAAGCGGCTTGTGATCAGCTCTTCTGCTGGGTGGAGCTCTGACGAGTGGAGAGTCCAGATGTGGAAAAATGGCGGCCCTCATGGTGTGGGGGTTCCTCTGGCTTCTTGAGAGGCTCTGCTGGGGTGGCGGCCAGGGCTAGACTTCGCCTTCCCTCCTGGGCACGTCCTGATCGACCGGCACAGGATTCAGAGACTCACATACACGGGGCAGAGCTGCTACCAGCTCTCCCTGTGCCCAGAAACACTGTCATAATTCAGGTAATTACGACAATGTTTGTGTGTCCATTTTTCGAATTTCTTATATCGTAGGCTTTGTTATCCACATAGAAATATTATTATTCATGTTTCCAGTGGGTGAAAGCTTTGTATGACGATGGTAGCCCTTAATTACTGACTTTCATCACACCTCTCTGCCCAAGGTAGCCGAACACCAAAAAGTGATTGTTGAATCTCCATTTATATTTTATGATCCTACGACTGATTTTCTTTCTTGACATTTGAACGCACCACCGGAGGACATTTTAAGCGAAGCCTCTCTCTCTGAAACTTCACGGCACCTGTTGGGAATCACAATTAATGCAAATATAAATATTTCCACCTGCCCCCTGGCGAGCCTCCTTGTTCTATTTTGAGACAAGTGATGAACGCACTGGAAATTGCATTGGATATGGGTTTTCAATCAACAGGGCCACAAGCTGTGTGCCTGGGATTTGCTGAGCACCGTGATAATTAATCACCGACTTTCCTACAAGAGAACACGCCCACCGCCCCTGGGGTCATCTGGTCCACCTCATGTCTTGGAGACTTGGGTGAGTTCCTCAGAGGTCATAAACCTGTAGTTGTAAAATCCTCTATTTTTAATCATTTTTTACTATACCACTGTGAGATAGACCATTACAAAGCTGTCCATGGTTGGGTTTCAGGCATAGCGTGATCCAGCACCCGTCCCTCCACCAGTGCCCGCTTTCCCACCACCAATGTCCCCTGATTCCCTCCCCTACCCCAGTCCGCCTCTATGGCAGACACTTTGCATCTCTCTCCCCTCTCTCTCTGTCTCTCTGTCTCTGTTTCTCTCTCTTTCTGTCTCTCTGTCTCTGTCTCTTTCTGTCTTATTTCTCTTTCTGTCTCTGTCTCTCTTTCTGTCTCTTTCTATGTCTCTCTCTTGCTCTCTCTCTGTCTCTCTTCTGTCTCTGTGTCTCTCTGTCTTTCTATCTTTTTCTCTCTCTTTCTGTCTCTCTTTCTGTCTCTCTGTCTCTTTCTGTCTTGTCTCTCTCTCTCTCTGTCTCTCTATTTCTCTCTATCTGTCTCTTTGTGTCTATGCCTCTCTCTTTCTCTCTCTGTCTCTCTGTCTCTGTCTCTCTGTCTCTGTCTCTTTCTCCCCCTCTCTCTTTATGTCTCTCTGTCTCTGGTTCTCTCTCTCCTCATATAACCTGTTGAGTTTTACAGCTCTGCCCTGCCGGATGCCTCCCCCAGAGGAGAGTTTTCTCCTGCAAGAGTCTTTGATTAATTACTGGGCGGCCCCTGTCTGATGGTCTCCCTTGCTAATACATTGGAGGAATCCACCCATGGAAATCTAGCAACACATTTTCTTTCAGCCACGCTCAATTTGCCCCAGACCTTTTAAGCACTAACCTTATTACCTGCCTTATTACAAGGTCTCCAGAATAAAGATGATACTTAACCCGATGAGACGGTGAAACAAAAGCTTTTAAAATAAATAAGTGAACCAGGTGGGACCTCTAGGGGGTATGACAGTTACTTCAGAAATGGAGTTTGCTGAGATAACAAAGTACAGGAGAGATTAGTCAGCGATGTGTGTGTGGTGGTGGGGGGGGGTCTGAGTAAAAATTGTTTGCCAGAAATCCCCCAAAGGCTGAGGAAATCCCTTGAGATAGAGAATCCAGCCAAAAGGCAACGTCCATACATTGGTGTTGGCAAAGCAACTCTAGGTCAAACCGTCTCACTGTATCACTGTCTTCCTGTTATTCATCGATTTGCTGGAGTGGGCACCAGTAACATCTCCATATGTCCTGTCACATGCTAGTGTAGCCCAAGGGCACCTGCTTGCTCCAGGAACATAAAGAGCCTCAAACCATTCCATCAGGTCATGAGAATGAGGTCTATAATTGTTACTGGTATTTGGCATGTCAAATACGACACGGGTAGCTTGCCAGGCTCTGCCGTGTAGATGGTATACTCTTGTTGTAGGTTCTTATCTCGAGCATTTACTGATGAAACTTAAAGGGAAAGATCAGGTTTTCTCTTGTGTGGAGCTCTGAAGAGCTGTGGAGTCCAGATGTTGAGAATGACTGACCTCATGGTATGGGGGGTTCCTCTGGCTTCTTGCTAGGCTCACTGGGATGACAGGCCACGGCTAGAACCTGCCTAGAACTGTATAGAGTGTATAAATGTGAAGGATCCTGGGAAGGACCTGGTCCTAACATCCAGTACTATGTAAGCAACCTTCTCCCCCTCCATGACAGCTCCCCCAAAGAGAGACACAAGAGACCCGCAGCTCCGTCGGCAATCCCAGAAGAGATCCAGACCCAACCACCTCAGACCCACAGCTGCGTTGCTCGCCCAACGTGGAAGCAGCCCATGGATCTCTGGAGGTCTTAAAGGATTTGGCCAGCCCCTGACCGAGTCCACCATAGCTCCAAGGGTTCGCTCACACGCGTGTGGGGAAGTCACGCTGGCTGGACTTGGAGCAGGGATGTGGGCCCCTCCTCCCATTCTGTCTAGTTCACATATTGATACGTATATGCACATATAATGTCTACAGAGTTTACATAGAGAACGATTATATGCACAGATGACTTCTCTCTCGGTCACATAAAGACGTTGATATTCACAGACTTTCTGCCTCTTGAGGCGTTGCAGGTGTGGCTGTAGTGCCCAGCTGTGCCAGCAGGTGGCAGACAGGAGACAGGCTTGTCTACACCCAGGGCTCTGCCCTTGGGCCCTGGATGGTGGATGGTCTGACATAGACAAAGATCTGGGCCCACTGGGATGAGCCCAAAGCCATAGCAGAGCCTGGCAAGCTCCCCGTGGTGGATCTCGGATAAGCCAAAACCAGTAATAATCAAGATGGTCAGACTTCCTTGTCAAGACCCTGAAGAAACGGTTTGAGGCTCTTCCTATTCCTGAATCAACCAGATGCCATTGGGCTACATTGGCACGTGATAGGGTGCAATGGAAATGTTACTGGTGGCCGCTCGAGCAAGTCGATGAATAACGGATTCAAGTGTTCAAGTGTTTAAGTAATAATCATGGACCTCATTCCCAATGCATGGAGACGTTCCTGGTGCCTGCTCTGGCAAATCGATGAACAACAGGAAGACAAGTGATACAAGTGATTATTATTATTATTAATTGGGTCTTAAAATCACAACTGGAGATGCTCAGGGCTTCCAGTGTGTTTTTTTTTTTGAAAACCATATGGACATTCCTTCAAAAAAGTAGAAATTGAGCTCCCATTTGACCCAGCAATACCACTCCTGGGGATATACCCCGGGGTCCCAAAACACTTAGCAGAAACACCATCTACACTTCTAAATTCATAGCATTATTCACTGTAGCCAGAGTCTGGGAACAACCTGAGTGCCCGAGAACAGAAGACTGGCTATTTTCCTTTGTTTTATTAAAAAAATAAATCTTGTGGGAGTTTAGGACCACGCTTGGCAGTGCTTAGGACTTACTCCTGGCTGTGTGATGAAGCATCTCTCCCAGCAGGCTCAGGTGATCATAACCGATGCTGAGGATTGAACTCAGGTTGCCTGAATGCAAAGCAAAGACCGCCCACTGTACTGTTGCTCCGACCCTTTGCTCTGCTTTCCCTAGTGGAATTATTTAATTTTTTCTGAAAGAAGCACTCTCGAGCTGCTTTTTAGAAACTATTCGTTGCTCTTTATCAGGTCAGACTGTGGAAGCCAAAAGTCTTAAATGCATGAGGGTATTGTGTTAAAGTTTGCTGAGAAAACAGCTGGGCTCCAAGCAGGCAGAGCTGTCAATCAAAGCATTTGTGAATTTCCTGATATTCTTTAGAGAATAATGTTGTCCCCTGGTGGGAGGTGTTGGGTGACCGCTGGATCTTTGGCATAAAGGCACTCCCAAAAGTCATCAAGTCATGAGAATCACACCTGCATATCATTTTATCCGGTTTGGTAATTGTCGAAGGGTCCCTTTTAATTAATTTATTTTTTCCCTATCTCCCGTTGGCATGGCCCCCATTAAGCTTGGCCACTGATCCACTCACCTCATCTGTGACCCTGTCCACTGGCATTTCCCGCGCGATTTAAAAGGCAGCCGTGAGAGGGTGTGCAGAAAACAGACAATTAATCAGATGCCTGAAAACATTTTTTACTAGAGGCGCCAAGGATCCCAAACATGCAGCAAGGGCCAATGTCTTCCTTAATCCTTTAGGAAAAAATAGCTAAGAATGAAAAGCAATAGCTCACCCTGCAAGGCACGACCTCTGTTGCATCTCCAAGCTGGATATTTCTGTGCTGGGTTGGGGGATGCATTAATTTGATTTACTTTCTCTGTCCCTAGGGAAGGTGGGAAAGAGGAAAAATCTACCTGGATGCAATAGAAACCATATAGGCAAATGATATTGCAACAGAGAAGGCATTTGCCTTGCACGTGACCAACCTGGGTTCCATCCCCCGCATCCCATAGGGTCCCCTGAGGACCCCCAGGAGTAATTCCTGAGTGCAGAGCCGGGAGCAGCCCCTGAGTATCGCCAGTAGGTCAGCAAAATGCAAATTAAACACCTCAATCAATGTTTCCAGAGTGCCATCCTTGTAATAGATCTCGCCCCTTGTGCCTGGTAACTAATTTATAAAGCGCTTCCAAAGACATGTTTAAAAATGCTCCTGATTGCCTGGTTCTTGTGGGATTATCTTCCAGTCTGGAGAAGAGAAGGACCCTCTTCATTCTGATATTTTTTCCCCTTGTATTAAATAAGAGTTTTCGTGGAAAGTAATTGCCTTGTAGTGATTGCAGAATCTTCACTAATCTGCACCCAACCAAGACATTCATCCAGCCCAAGTGGTAGCTAACTTAAAAATAAATAAAACAAAGACTAATTTGTGTGTGTTTTATGTTGGGTTGAGTACTTCCAAGATTAAGCCTATTATTAAACTCTGTGCCTTGTTCTAAGAAACAGCATTTGGGGGTGGAGTTTGGCTGTTTTTGTTAAAGTGGCTTATCTTCCGCAGTTGGTTTATTTGCTAGAATTCTGTGTTGGTTGGATTGATTAGACCTTGGTCGTTGATTGCTTGGCTGGGCTCTGATATTGATTGGCTGGGCACACTTTTAGTGTAGGTTAATTGCCTCGCCGTTTGCCCTTGATTTGTTGGTGACATTTTAATATGCTTTCATCGGTATATGTTGATCTCACAGTATCACTTGATCACTTGAATCCCGTTATTCATCGATTTGCTCGAGCGGGCGCCAGTAACATTTCCATTGGACCCTATCACGTGCCAATGTAGCCCAATGGCATCTGGTTGATTCAGGAATATGAAGAGCCTCAAAGCGCTCCTTCAGGGTCTTGACAAGGAAGTCTGACCATCTTGTAGGTGGGCGGCCATGTGATCTTTTGACATCCCGTGGGATCCAGTCGGTAACGGCTCTAGTCCAGCAGTTGTCTCCAAATCGCATTACGTGTCCAGCCCATCTCACAGTATATGTTGAGATTTTTTGTGGACATTGATTAGTGAGACTTTGGTGTGAGTTGACCAGCTAGACTTTGAATATGGATTGGTTAGACTTTGCTTTTGCTAAATACTGAATATGCCCTGATCATTGGTTGACTAACCAGACTGCAACTTTGGTTGATGATTAGGGGTCTAGGTGTGGATTGTTTGGTCCACGCTTGATTAACTGGCTACTCTCTGTTGGCCATCGCTTGACTTGGTTTTGGAAAAGACTAATTCGTTGGGCTTCAGTATTGGTAATTTGGTTTGCTTTGGTGCCATCTCAAGATCACATGCCCATGCATAGCTGTACACCAGTGGCCACCAGCCTTTGTGTCCCTGGCCAGGAACTACCAGTCTCATGCAGGACAGTGAGAAAGGCTCAGATTTACCTGCAGGGGTGAGGTCAGTGCCCTGTGAGCTCTGAACTCTTGCAAGGGTGAATGGGAGCCTCTGAGGAAAACAGCCTGAAGGGATGGAGGGAACAGAACCAAAGACCCAATTCATCATCACAACCAGGATATAACTGTGGAAAGGTTAGGCCAGTGGACGGAAGAACAAGAAGTGCTGGGGCCGAGTGATAGTAGAGCAAGGAGGGAATTGAACTTGCATGAGGCTAACCTGGTTCCATCCCCGCATCCCATAGGGTTCCCTGACAACGACCACGAGTAATTCCCTGAGCGCAGAGCCAGGAGCAACCCTGAGCATCTTCAGTTGTGACTTAAAAAAGTCAATCAATAATAATAATGATCACTTGCATCACTTGTCTTCCCATTGATCATCAATGTGCTTGAGCAGGCGCCAGGAACGTCTCCATGCGCTGGGAATGAGACCCATGATTGTGACTGTTTCTGGCATATCGAACACACCACGGGAGCTTGCCAGGCTCTGCCGTGGCTCTGGGCTCATCCCAGGGGGCCCAGATCTTTGTCTATGTCAGACCATCCACCATCCAGGGCCCAAGGGGCAGAGCCCTGGGTGTAGACAAGCCTGTCTCCTGTCTGCCACCTGCCAACGCAGCTGGGCACACAGCCACACTTGCAACACCTCAAGGGGCATAATAATAATAATAATAATAATAATAATATATGCCTGTATCATTTCTATTGGACCTCCTTCCCCAGTTGTGAACTACCAAATACATAACGCCTGCATACAATGCATTTTTAGTTTATTTTCTTTTCTGCAATTCCTTGCCCCCGGTTTAGACATCAGGCAATTCGGTTTTCTTTTCCATGATAAACAAGTCCAAATAAACCTTATTTTTTTCGCAAGCCACGGCCCATTTTTCTCCCACTATCTTCCCCCTTCATCAGAATCTGTCATTATTTTCAAACCTCTGCCCCCTGAAAGAAGGTTATGTTTCTCTGCATTTCCATTTTAGAAAGGAAAAAACAAGAAACACGTTTAAAAGTCACGGAAGGGGTGAGAAAGAAAAGGTTAAAACAATATCAGCCCCTTTATAACTCTGTCAGCTAATTACACCTGCGTCCGGGAAAGAAAAAGGTCAGAGCTGGCAAAGATCTCTTGCTTACTCCTGCTTGCAAAACCATCACAGTAATGTCCAGGACCAGGGACAGTCTAGCCACGAGGCCTCAGCTACACTCTGACCGTCAAAATGCTTGTTATGGTCCAAGATGGTTGTTTGTTTTCCACCGGAATCGCCCGTGACGGGCATCTCTGTTATCTGTGAGTTATCATCTGTCCTCGACGGACACTTTCTGGGTTTGGGGAGAGTCCCAATTGCTGCGAGAGCCACAGATTGTTCCCAGACTATGGACACAGGGATAGTCCAGAGGGTCTTTAAGTTCTTTTACTGTTGCTGATTGGTGGCTCCTCTCCACCTTAGTGGAAGAATGTCTCTGTCTTAGCAGGCAGGTCCGGTGGGATTCTCCCATAGGCTGTCCAGCGGGCAGGTCCAGTGGGATTCTCCAGCAGGCTGTCCAGTGGGCAGGTCCAGTGGGGTTCTCCCAGCAGGCTGTCCAGCAGGCAGCTCCAGTGGGATTCCCCCTGCAGGCTGTCTAGCAGGCAGGTCCAGCGGGACTCTCCCAGCAGACTGTCCAGTGGGCAGGTCCAGCAGGATTCTCCCAGAAGGCTGTCCAGCGGGCAGGTCCAGTGGGATTCCCCAGCAGGCTGTCTAGCAGGCAGGTCCAGTGGGATTCTCCAAGCAGGCTGTCCAGCAGACAGGTCCAGTGGGATTCTTCCAGCAGGCTGTCCAGCGGGCAGGTCCAGTGGGATTCTCCCAGCAGGCTGTCCAGCAGGCAGGTCCAGTGGGATTCTCCCAGCAGGCTGTCCAGCAAGCAGGTCCAGTGGGATTCTCCCAGCAGGCTGTCCAGCGGCAGGTACAGTGGGATTGTCCAGCGGGCAGGTCCAGTGGGATTGTCCAGCAGGCAGATCCAGTGGGATTGTCCCAGCAGGTTGTCCAGCCGGACAGGTCCAGTGGGATTGTCCAGCGGGCAGGTCCAGCAGGATTCTCCCAGCAGGCTGTCCAGTGGACAGGTCCAGCGGGATTCCTCCCAGCAGGCTGTCCAGCAGGCAGGTCCAGTAGGATTCTCCCATCAGGCTGTCCAGTGGGCAGGTCCAGTGGGATTCTCCAGCGGGCAGGTCCAGTGGGATTGTCCAGCGGGCAGGTCCAGTGGGATTCTCCCAGCAGGCTGTCCAGCGGGCAGGTCCAGTGGGATTCCTCCAGCCGGCTGTCCAGCGGAAAGATCCAGTGGGATTCTCCCAGCAGGCTGTCTAGCAGGCAGGTCCAGTGGGATTGTCCAGAGGGCAGTTCCAGTGGGACTCTCCCATAGGCTGTCCAGCATGCAGGTCCAGTGGGATTGTCCAGCGGGTAAGTCGAGTGGGATTCCTCCCATAGGCTGTCCAGCAGGCAGGTCCAGTGGGATTGCCCAGGGGGCAGGTCCAGTGGGATTCTCCCAGCAGGCTGTCCTGCGGGCAGGTCCAGTGGGACTCTCCCAGCAGGCTTTCCAGCGGGCAGGTCCAGTGGGGCTCTCCCAGCAGGCTGTCCAGTGGGCAGGTACAGTGGGATTCTCCCAGCAGGCTTTCCAGCGGGCAGGTCCAGTGGGGCTCTCCCAGCAGGCTGTCCAGTGGGCAGGTCCAGGGATTCTCCCAGCAGGCTGTCCAGTGGGCAGATCCAGTGGGATTCTCCCAGCAGGCTGTCTAGCAGACAGGTCCAGTGGGATTCTCCCAGCAGGCTGTCCTGCGGGCAGGTCCAGTGGGACTCTCCCAGCAGGCTTTCCAGCGGGCAGGTCCAGTGGGGCTCTCCCAGCAGGCTGTC
The DNA here is from genome assembly GCA_021461705.1 of Cryptotis parvus. Lineage (NCBI taxonomy): Eukaryota > Metazoa > Chordata > Mammalia > Eulipotyphla > Soricidae > Cryptotis > Cryptotis parvus. The sequence goes on from JAJIBD010026598.1 coordinate 22,487, forward strand.
CAGTGGGCAGGTCCAGTGGGACTCTCCCAGCAGGCTGTCCAGTTTGCAGGTCCAGTGGAATTCCTCCCCAGCAGGCTGTCCAGTGGGCAGGTCCAGTGGGATTCTCCCAGCAGGCTTTCCAGCGGGCAGGTCCAGTGGGGCTCTCCCAGCAGGCTGTCCAGTGGGCAGGTCCAGTGGGATTCTCCTAGCAGGCTGTCCAGTGGGCAGATCCAGTGGGATTCCCCCCAGCAGGCTGTCCAGTGGGCAGGTCCAGTGGGATTCTCCCAGCAGGCTGTCCAGCGGGCATGTACAGTGGATTCTCCCTGCAGGCTATCCAGCAGACAGGTCCAGTGGGATTCTCCCAGCAGGCTGTCCAGCGGGCAGGTCTAGCAGGATTCTCCCAGAAAGCCGTCCAGCGGGCAGGTCCAGTGGGATTCTCCCCAGTAGGCTGTCCGGTGGGCAGGTCCAGTGGGATCCCCCAAGCAGGCTGTCTAGCAGGCAGGTCCAGTGGGATTCTCCCAGCAGGCTGTCCAGCAAGCAGGTCCAGTGGGATTCTCCCAGCAGGCTGTCCAGCAGGCAGATCCAGTGGGATTCTCCCATCAGGCTGTCCAGCAGGCAGGTCCAGTGGGATTGTCCAGCAGGCAGATCCAGTGGGATTGTCCCAGCAGGTTGTCCAGCGGGATTATCCCAGCAGTCTGTCCAGCGGGCAGGTCCAGTGGGATTGTCCAGCGGGCAGGTCCAGCGGGACTCTCCCAGAAGGCTGTCCAGCGGGCAGGTCCAGCAGGATTCCTCCCAGCAGGCTGTCCAGTGGGCAGGTCCAGCAGGATTCTCCCAGCAGGCTGTCCAGCAGGCAGGTCCAGTAGGATTCTTCCATCAGGCTGTCCAGCGGGCAGGTCCAGTGGGATTCTCCCAGCAGGCTGTCCAGTGGGCAGGTCCAGTGGGATTCTCCCAGCAGGCTGTCTGGTGGGCAGGTCCAGTGGGATTCCCCCAGCAGGCGTCCAGCAGGCAGGTCCAGTGGGATTCTCCCAGCAGGCTGTCCAGCAGGCAGGTCCAGTGGGATTCTCCCAGCAGGCTGTCCAGCAGGCAGGTCCAGTGGGATTCCTCCCAGCAGGCTGTCCAGTGGGCAGATCCAGTGGGATTGTCCCAGCAGGTTGTCCAGCGGGCAAGTCCAGTGGAATTATCCCAGCAGGCTGTCCAGCGGGCAGGTCCAGTGGGATTGTTCAGCGGGCAGGTCCAGCGGGACTCTCCCAGCAGGCTGTCCAGCGGGCAGGTCCAGCAGGATTCCTCCCAGCAGGCTGTCCAGTGGGCAGGTCCAGCGGGATTCTCCCAGCAGGCTGTCCAGCAGGCAGGTCCAGTAGGATTCTCCCATCAGGCTGTCCAGCGGGCAGGTCCAGTGGGACTGACCAGCGGGCAGGTCCAGTGGGATTGTCCAATGGGCAGGTCCAGGGATTATCCCAGCAGGCTGTCCAGTGGGCAGGTCCAGTGGGATTCTCTAGCAGGCTGTCCGCGGAAAGATCCAGTGGAATTCTCCCAGCAGGCTGTCTAGCAGGCAGGTCCAGTGGGATTGTCCAGCGGGTAAGTTGAGTGGATTCCTCCCATAGGCTGTCCAGCAGGCAGGTCCAGTGGGATTGCCCAAGGGGCAGGTCCAGTGGGATTCTCCCAGCAGGCTGTCCTGCGGGCAGGTCCAGTGGGACTCTCCCAGCAGGCTTTCCAGCGGACAGGTCCAGTGGGGCTCTCCCAGCAGGCTGTCCAGTGGGCAGGTCCAGTGGGATTCTCCCAGCAGGCTGTCCAGTGGGCAGGTCCAGTGGGATTCTCCCAGCAGACTGTCCAGCGGGCAGGTCCAGTGGGATTCCCCCTGCAGGCTATCCAGCAGACAGGTCCAGTGGGATTCTCCCAGCAGGCTGTCCAGTGGGCAGGTCCAGTGGGACTCTCCCAGCAGGCTGTCCAGTGGGCAGGTCCAGTGGGATTCTCCCAGCAGGCTGTTCAGCGGGCAGGTTCAGTGGAATTCCTCCCCCGCAGGCTGTTCAGCGGGCAGGTCCAGTGGGACTCCCCATCAGGCTGTCCAGTGTGCAGGTCCAGTGGATTCTCCCATCAGGCAGTCCAGTGTGCAGGTCCAGTGTGATTGTCTAGTGAGCAGGTCCAGTGGGATTGTCCAGCGGGCAGGTACAGTGGATTCTCCCAGCAGGCTGTCCAGTGGGCAGGTCCAGTGGGATTGTCCAGCAGGCAGGTCCAGTAGTATTCTCCCAGCAGGCTGTCCAGCGGGGAGGTCCAGTGGGATTCTCCAATCAGGCTGTCCAATGGGCAGGTCCAGTGGTATTCTCCCAGCAGACTGTCCAATGGGCAGGTCCAGTGGTATTCTCCCAGCAGGCTGTCCAGTGGGCAGGTCCAGTGGGATTCTCCCAGCAGGCCGTCCAATGGACAGGTCCAGTGGGATTCTCCCAGCAGGCTGTCCAGCGGGCAGGTCCAGCGGGATTCTCCAATCAGGCTGTCCAGTGGGCAGGTCCAGTGGGATTCTCCCAGCAGGCTGTTAGCACACAGACACATCATCCGCAGTCTCATTGGTCGGATGCAACCTGATGCCTTTTGGTCCACACCCAGCGATGCTCAGGGGTTGCTCCTGGCTCTGCATCAGGAATTACTCCTGGGAATGCTCAGAGATTCTAGGACCCAAGCTGCAAACACCACACGGGAAACCAGCAACCTACCTAAGCTATATTATCTCTGCAGTGTGCTCTGTAACATTCCCAGGCACACTTTTGAGCGTGATCTGTAACCGACATGCTAATGTTCAGAAATATATTAAATGTATTGACACACTTAAATATAAAAATGCAAATTTTCTGAAATACATGAACTCTATTGATATTCTTATATATGAAAATGCTAATGTTCTGAAATATATTAAATATATTGATATACTTAAATATGAAAATGCTAATGTTTTAAAATATATTAAATATATCGATATACTTTAGAATGAAAATGCTAATATCCTGAAACATATTAATGAACTTCAATATAAAATAAGAAATATTACTATAAAATTAAATTATCACAATCAATGTGCCAATAAATATATCTATACATGTGTTTTGAGCATGGCATGGGTAAGGGAGACTGGGGATGCAGGTTTCCACTTTGGTGTCACGGAAGCATCCTTAAAATTCTCAGAACAGAGGGTTTAAGGTGAACTTACATTTTCCCTATCTTACTCATCTAGGGATAAACACTACAAAAAAACGCATTAAGTAACTGGTGCTGTATAGTGTAGTTTGTATTGTTTGTTTGGGATAATTCCCAACTGAGTTTAGAGATTCTTATATTATTTATTCTTTTGGGTCACCCCCAGTGATGCTCAGGGGTTGCACCTGGCTCTGCACTCAGGAATTACCCCTGGGGGTGCCTCAGGGGACCCTATGGGATGCTGGGATGGAACCAGGTTGGTCACGTGCAAGGCAAACGCCCTCCCTGCTCTGCTATCGCTCCGCCTCTGATTGGTCCTCTATAAACCCTTATTTGCATACCCAGTCCGATTGGCTCCCCACATCCCGCCATTTGCATACAGACACATCAGCGCCTCATTGGTCGGATGCAACCTGATGTCTTTTCTACTGGTGTGCATTTGGTCTCAGGGATCAAACCTGGGGTCACTGCAGGCAAGGCTGACCTATAGCTCTGGCCCCTGTAGCAAACGTCTTTATCAAATATTCTTAACAGCACAGTCATCAAAATTCTGAAGCAGCTTTTCATGAATGACACATGTTTCAGGATGTACATGTACATGTATATGTATATGTACATGTATATGTATATGTATATGTATATGTATATGTATATGTACATGTATATGTATATGTATATGTATATGTATATGTATATGTATATGTATATGTATATATATGTGTATGTGTATGTATATGTTTATGTATATGTTTATGTATATGTATATGTATATGTGTATGTGTATGTGTATGTGTATGTATATGTATATGTATATGTGTATGTATGTGTATGTGTATGTGTATGTGTATGTATATGTTTATGTATATTTATTATATGTATATGTATATGTGTATGTATGTGTATGTGTATGTGTATGTATATGTATATGTATATGTATATGTGTATGTGTATATGTGTATGTGTATGTGTATGTATATGTTTATGTATATGTTTATGTATATGTATATGTGTATGTGCATGTGTATGTATGTATATGTATATGTATATGTATATGTATATTGTATGTATATGTGTGTGTATGTGTATGTATCTGTATATGTATGTGTATGTGTATGTGTATATGTATATGTATATGTATATGTATGTGTATATGTATATGTATATGTATATGTATATGTATATGTATATGTATATGTATATGTATGTGTATATGTGTATGTGTATGTGTATGTGTATAGTGTATGTGTATGTGTAAGTGTATGTATGTCTATGTCTATGTCTATGTATAAGTATAAGTATATGTATATGTATATGTATATGTATATTATATGTGTATTATATGTGTATTATATGTGTATTATATGTGTATTATGCGTATTATCGTGTGTTATACGTGTGTTATATGTCGTTATACATGTGTTATACGCAGTATTATATGCGTATTATACCACGTATTATACGCGCATTATATGAGTATTACATTTGTAATATATGCGTATTATATGCATATTATATGCATATTATGTGTATATGTATGTGTATGTGTTTGTGTATATGTATGTGTATGTGTTTGTGTATATGTATGTGTGTGTGTTTGTGTATATGTATGTGTATATGTATATTATATGTATGTGTATGTGTATGTGTATATGTATATCTATATGTATATCTATATGTATATCTATATGTATATCTATATGTATATGTATCACTTGATCACTTCAATCCGTTATTCATCGATTTGCTCGAGCGGGCGCCAGTAGCATATACATTTTATATGTATATGTATACGTATACGTATATGTGTTTCATTAGTGGCCAACCCTGAGCAACAATAACTTAGAACAAATCATTTTGCTCAATATCAAGAAATCCAAGACTCACATACACGGGGCAGAGCTGCTACCAGCTCTCCATGTGCCCAGCTGATCACGAGGTGCCCGAGAGGGAAGGCGGGTTCTGGCCCTGACCTGCCACCCCAGCAGAGCCTTGCAAGAAGCCAGACGACCCCCCCACACCATGAGGGCCGCCATTTTCCACATCAGAGCTCCACCCAGCAGAAGAGCTGATCTCTCCCCATTGGGGTTCATCAATAAATGCACGAGATGAGAGGCAACTACAAGAGGAGTAGGTGTGTGGCTGAAACCCAATCATGAAAAGCTTTGCAATTGTATATCATCTCACAGTGGTATAATAAAATTAAAATATCACTTGTTATCTCGTGTCTTCCCGTTGATCATTGATTTGCTCAAGTGGGCGCCAGTAACATCTCCATGCGTTGGGAATGAGGTCCAGTATTGTGACTCTTTCTGGCATATCGCATACACCACGGGAGCTTGCCAGGCTCTGCCGTGGCTCTGGGCAGATCCCAGGGGGCCAGATCTTTGTCTATGTCAGACTATCCACCATCCAGGGCCCACGGGCAGAGCCCCGGGTGTAGACAAACCTGTCTCCTGTCTGCCACCTGCCGACGCAGCCGGGGCCGCGGCCACACCTGCAACACCTCAAGGGGCAGGTGGCAGGAAAAAATTAAAGTATAGGTTCAAAATAAAAAAGAGTAGTAGTAGGTTGCCAACCCTCTGCACCGAGTTCCTTGTGTGTGTGTGTGTGTGTGTGTGTTTGTGTGTGACTAAGCTTGGAAAATATCTATACTGTCTCTGTGTGACTGTGTTGGTGGCTGAGCCCGGCTTGGGGCCACTTAATGCTTGTATCTGTGTGTGTTTCCTGAAAAACTCCCAAGTATGGAAATCCATTCTGCCATTTTCTACATACCTTCAGTTAAGAAATTATGGTCTGTTTTCCTCTGCAAGCTAAGTTGTGTGCAATGACTTTCTGGTTCACAAAATTCCCCCTTTCTCCTTAGCTGTATTTCAGAAGACTGTTTAGCTATTTGCTATTTGGTGTAGGTGTGTTTCTAGTTGTATTACAGAAGACTGTTTAGCTATTTGCTATTTGGTGTAGGTGTGTTTCTAGTTGTATTACAGAAGACTGTTTAGCTATTTACTATTTGGTGTTAGGTGTGTTTCTAGTTGTATTACAAAGACTGTTTAGCTATTTACTATTTGGTGTTAGGTGTGTTTCTAGTTGTATTTCAGAAGACTGTTTAGCTATTTACTATTTGGTGTTGGGTGTGTTTCTAGTTGTATTACAGAAGACTGTTTAGCCATTTGCTATTTGGTGTAGGTGTGTTTCTAATTGTATTACAGAAAACTGTTTAGCTATTTGCTATTTGGTGTAGGTGTGTTTCTAATTGTATTACAGAAAACTGTTTAGCTATTTGCTATTTGGTGTAGGTGTGTTTCTAGTTGTATTACAGAAGACTGTTTAGCTATTTACTATTTGGTGTAGGTGTGTTTCTAGTTGTATTACAAAGACTGTTTAGCTATTTACTGTTTGGTGTAGGTGTGTTTCTAGTTGTATTACAGAAGACTGTTTAGCTATTTACTATTTGGTGTTAGGTGTGTTTCTAGTTGTATTACAAAGACTGTTTAGCTATTTGCTATTTGGTGTAGGTGTGTTTCTAGTTGTCTTACAGAAAACTGTTTAGCTATTTGCTATTTGGTGTAGGTGTGTTTCTAATTGTATTACAGAAAACTGTTTAGCTATTTGCTATTTGGTGTAGGTGTGTTTCTAGTTGTATTACAGAAGACTGTTTAGCTATTTACTATTTGGTGTAGGTGTGTTTCTAGTTGTATTACAAAGACTGTTTAGCTATTTACTGTTTGGTGTACGTGTGTTTCTAGTTGTATTACAGAAGACTGTTTAGCTATTTACTATTTGGTGTAGGTGTGTTTCTAGTTGTATTACAGAAGACTGTTTAGCTATTTACTATTTGGTGTTAGGTGTGATTCGCAGACATGGGGCAGAGCTGCAACTGGCTCTCCCTGTGACCAGCCGCCACGAGGCACCCGGGAGGGATGGTGGGTTCTAGCCCCTGGCCCACCATCCCAGCAGAGCCTCGCAACAAGCCAGATGACCCCCCCACTTCACGAGGGCCTCCATTTTCCACATCCGGACTTCTCTCTCATCAGACCTCCACCCAGCAGACCAGCCTATCAGCGCCCGGCTCATCGAAGTTCCACCCTGCAGCAGTCTTTCTTAAATCCGGCTCAGGTATGCTGGTCCAGAGACTCACAGACATGGGGCAGAGCTGCTACTGGCTCTCCCTGTGACCAGCCACTCACAGGGCGCCTGGGAGGGATGGTGGGTTCTAGCCCTGGCACACCACCCCAGCAGAGCCTCGCAACAAGCCAGATGACCCCCACTCCACGAGGGCCTCCGTTTTCCACATCCGGACTTCTCTCTCATCAGACCTCCACCCAGCAGACCAGCCTATCAGCGCCCGGCTCATCGAGTTCCACCCTGCAGCAGTCTTTCTTAAATCCGGCTCAGGTATGCTGGTCCAGAGACTCACAGACATGGGGCAGAGCTGCTACTGGCTCTCCCTGTGACCAGCCACTCACAGGGCGCCTGGGAGGGATGGTGGGTTCTAGCCCTGGCACACCACCCCAGCAGAGCCTCGCAACAAGCCAGATGACCCCCACTCCACGAGGGCCTCCGTTTTCCACATCTGGATTTCTCTCTCGTCAGACCTCCTCCGAGCAGACCAGCCTATCAGCGCCCGGCTCGTGTGGCCGCTTGCTGCCGCGTGGTTCATCAATAAATGCTGGACTTAGAGATGCCTACAAGAGTATGCTACCTGCACGGCAGAGCCTGGCAAGCTACCCGTGTTGTATTTGATATATATGCCAAATACCAGTAACAATTATAGACCTCATTCCGAATGGATTGAGGCTCTTTATGTTCCTGGCGCAAGCAGATGCCTTGGGCTCTACTAGCATGAGACAGGACATATGGAGACGTTACTGGGGCCGCTCGAGCAAATCGATGATGAACGGGAAGACAGTTAGGTGTGTTTCTAGTTGTATTACAAAGACTGTTTAGCTATTTACTATTTGGTGTTAGGTGTGTTTCTAGTTGTATTACAAAGACTGTTTAGCTATTTACTATTTGGTGTTAGGTGTGTTTCTAGTTAGTTGTATTTCAGAAGACTGTTTACTTATTTACTATTGGCTGGTAGGTGTGTTTCCAGTTACCTGTATTTCAGAAGACTGTCTAGTTATTTACTATTTTCTGTTAGGTGTGTTTCTAGCCAACTGTATTATAGAAACTGTTTAGCTATTTACTATTTGGTGTTAGGTGTGTTTCTAGTTAGTTGCATTTCAGAAGCCTGTTTAGCTATTTGCTATTTGGTGTTAGGTGTGTTTCTAGTTAACTGTATTATATAAACTGTTTAGCTATTTACTATTTGCTGTTAGGTGTGTTTCTAGTTAGTTGTATTTCAGAAGACTGTTTAGGAATTTGCTATTTGCTGTTAGGTGTTTTCCTAGTTAGCTATATTTCAGAAGAATGCTTAGCTATTTACTATTTGCTGTTAGGTGTGTTTCTAGTTCGCTGTATTACAGAACACTAATTTTTTCACCAGTGACATGGAGGGGAAATTATTTGAAATGGTGGCATTGTGGGCATGGTAAATATAATTTTAGATTTGCTATTATTAGGAAAGGGACCATAAAAGTCCTCCAAAGATAAGCTCTATTGGTGTGGTGTGTGTGTGTGTATGAGTGTGTGTGTGTGTGTGTGTGTGTGAGTGAACTACACTCCATAACATTTTACAGCAAGCCAACATGGGAGTTTCAATATAACATTTACAAAACTGTTGAATGGAGAGGGAAGAGGTGAAAATTAAACGCCTGGGGACTTTCTTCTCTTTCTCTCTTTCCCACGTGTGATCAATCAGGGATTAGGAGAGCTGGGAAAATAAATGAGTAATTCTGAGCAGAAAATGAGGTTTGATTTACTGACTCGAGCATCACGTCTTCACACGGTCGTCAGCTCTGGGGATCTTTATTTCAACGGAAATTGATCTTTTCTGTTTGTTTCTTTTCTTTCATTCCCGGAAAGTGTCATTGGAAAACACCTTAGCGGCGGTGACACTGGAATGAAATGACTTTAAAATGCGCCTTGGACAAGGTGTGCGGGTGATTGTACGCAAAGCTCATTTGATGGCCAGTCGTGAAAGGTATTGCTATATGTACAGCGTGTATAAAATGACATATACACTGTTGTGTGTACAGTGTTAATAAAATGACATATATACTGTTGTATATATGTGATATGTGATTCAGGGGCCGGAGCGATAGTCCAGCGGGAGGGCATTTGCCTTGCATATGCAGCCGACGGCGGATTTATTCTCCGGCATCCCATATGGTCCCCTGAGCACCAACAGGGAGTAATTCCTGAGTGCAGAGCCAGGAGTAACCCCTGAGCATTGCCGAGTGTGACCCAAAAGCTACCCACACGGCAGAGCCTGGCAAGCTACCCGTGTCGTATTTGATATGCCAAATACCAGTAACAATTATAGACCTCATTCCCATGACCTGATGGAATGGTTTGAGGCTCTTTATGTTCCTGGAGCAAGCAGGTGCCCTTGGACTCTACTTGCATGAGACAGGACATATGGAGATGTTACTGGTGCCCGCTCGAGCAAATCGATGATGAACGGGAAAACAGTGATACAGTGATATGCTGTTGTATGCACAGCATGTATAAAATGACATATATACTGTTCTATGAGCAGCGTTTATAAAATCTCATGTATACTGTTATTTGTACAGAGTTTAGAAGTTGATATACATACTGTTCTATGTACAGTATTTATAAAATTACATATATACTGTTCTATGTACAGTGTTTATAAAATGACATATATACTGTTGTGTGTACAGTGTTCATAGAATAACATGTATACTGTTGTGTGTACAGTGTTCATAGAATAACATGTATACTGTTGTATGCACAGCATGTATAAAATGACATATATACTGTTCCATGAACAGGGTTTATAAAAGAATACACAAACTTACACAGCCATCAACCCACCCACCCACCCATCGACCCATCCACCCTTCCATCCACCCACCCACACATCCACCCTTCCACACATCTACCCATCCACCCCATCCACCAATCTACCCATCCACCCACCCATCTGTCCATCTGTCCATCCATCCATCCGTCCATCCGCCCATCCGTCCATCCGCTCCATCCATCCATCCACCCATCCGCCCATCTGCCCATCCATCCATCCATCCATCCATCCATCCTTCCATCCACCCATCCACCCATCCATCCATCCATCCATCATCCATCCATCCATCCAAAATCCACCCATCCATCCATCCATCCACCCATCCACCCTTCCACCCATCCACCTATCCACCCAGCCACCCATCCACCCAGCCACCCATCCACCCATCCACCCATCCATCCATCCATCATCCATCCATCCATCATCCATCCATCCATCCATCCACCCATCCATCCACCCTTCCATCCATCCACCCTTCCACCCATCCACCCACCCACCCACCCATCCATCCATCCATCCATCCATCCACCCATCCATCCATCCACCCTTCCATCCATCCATCCATCCATCCATCCATCCATCCATCCATCCATCCATCCATCCATCCATCCATCCATCCATCCACCCATTCCACTCAAGCTTTTTCTCTAAGAGTCTTTCTGCTATGTGATGGCTGGAACCGAGAAATAAGTGTTCCAAGGTGGCGTCTGTCTGTCTGCCCATGTCTGGAGAACGTCCCATTGCTCCCCATTACATGCGGGGTTGATGGACTTGAGTGGACACTATTCTCGACATTGGTGCCTGGCCTTATGGGATGGTGGGGGATGGAACCCAGGTTGGGCCCCCTGCAAGGCAAACGCCCTCCCTGCTCTTACTATCGCCCCGGCCCATCTCCTCATTTTAGATTCTTCATTTTTCACCTGAACTCTATAAATAGTATCCAGTGACTTGCCAAACTCTTCAGCCTGAACCGCGATAGCTAAAGTTGCTACGCTTGTGAAACGAGCTAATGAATTCTTGTTGAAATGGATTGAATACGCACATAGGGATTTTATTGGAAGGTTTTAAACAAGATCTACAAATCACTGTTATTATGGGTCATTTACTGGGGTGCAGAAATAGCTCCATAATGTAGAAATGAGGTTCTTAATGGTATCTATTCAAATGATGCCATATGTGATATTTATTTCTATATAATATCTCTCCTTGGGATACAGTTCGACTTGCTCTAGGCATATGAAATGAGGACATTGGTGTGTTTGAAATAAAACCTAGTCTCTTAAGATCCAAGGCCAGGTTTTATGCTGATTGTGTCTTCAGTAAATTGTGGTGTTATTCAGGGGAAATTGTTTAACTCCTAAAGGGATGGTCAATGTCCAATTACGGGGCTATATAAGAGTAGGAAAACACAGTGGAGTGTTCGGTGAGGCTGGGTTCTAGCCTGGCAGGACAGAGTTGGAGGAGCAGAGAGAAGGTTGGCTGAGCTTTGCCTCAGGGCCGAGCTTGTAGATAGTGTGAAGAGTCTTACAGGGAGCTCAGAGTCTCTGGGCTGGTTCTGTGCCTGGTACTGTCGGGTTAATCAACTTTAGGTTTGGTCACACAGATGTTTCCTACACATTGCCAGATCTGATCCATGAGCACAGAGTCAAGAGCTTACACTGGGCCAGGCCAGGTGTGGTTCAACACCCTCACAATCAAATACAAATGTTGTTATCTTTGCTTTTTAAAAAATAGTTCAGTTCTAGGCTAGCATGAAAGGTATATACATGATAACCCTTCGGCGAATGTACTGCAAAGTACAGTGTGTAAGAAGAGACACAGAGAGCGAGCGAGTGAGCAAGAGAGAGAGAGAGAGAGAGGCAAAAGTGTCTGCCATAGAGACAGGCTGTGGTAGGGGGAGGGAATCAGGGGACATTGGTGGTGGGAAATGGGCACTGGTGGAGGGACGGGTGCTGGATCACGCCATGCCTGAAAACCCAATCTTTTGTAATGATCTATTTCACTGTGGTATAATAAAGTTTCAAAATATTAAAAAGGCAAAAAATAGTTCTGATAAGGAGCAAATCCCATTTATAAAGTGTTTGATTTCTTCACCTATAGTGTCTTCTGAGATAATTCATCATGTCCAGTTGTTATAAGGAATAGATGAGAGCTGATGAATCAGTTGATCGATTTGGTAGAAAGAGAAGCTCCTGTTTGCCAATAACAATGTCCAATGCTTCCAAGAAAACAATGCCCATGCTTTCTTGAAACCATGTGATGTCAATATGAATCAATATAAATCATAGAAATCCACAAGATGATATATGCTCTGTATAATAATAAATATAGCTTTACAATGATTATTTTGTACTAATGAAAAAGCACAGAGATTTTACTCAGTTAATAAACATTATCTGTTGTGTCTATTGGTCACACGCCCTAAAATAGAATTAAATGGCAGGATTATTTCATATATAATCTGCCAATATAGCAGACTATAGCGTTTCAATGGTCATTACTACGAGTTACCTTCAGGTAGTTCTCTTTCAATGGTATTTCTTCGCCATTTCAAATTTCAACGCTTCATCCCCAATACTCATAACCAGTAAGACTATAGATAATAGCATTTGTGTGAATTTTATTACAATTTGTCATTAGAACCAGGTTTATATAGTTAGTGTTTCTCTGCTATTTTCTATGCAGGCAACTTTTCTGTGGTGAGGCCTAGCTAGCTTGGGAGCTTTGCTGTTTAATCCACTTACTTGATCACTTGATCACTTGTATCCCGTTATTCATCGATTTGCCTCGAGCGGCCGCCAGTAACATTTCCGTTGGACCCTATCACGTGCCAATGTAGCCCAATGGCATCTGGTTGATTCAGGAATATGAAGAGCCTCAAACCGTTCCTTCAGGGTCTTGACAAGGAAGTCTGACCATCTTGTAGGTGGGCGGCCACGTGACCTTTTGACATCCCGTGGGATCCAGTCAGTAATGGCTCTAGTCCAGCGGTTGTCTCCAAATCGCATTACATGTCCAGCCCATCTGATTTTTTGATGCCTTGGCAAACGAGACAGCGCCCCTGGATTCTAGAATAGCGACGGAGGTCGGAACTCCGGATTCTTTCTCTCACTTGAGTGAGGCATGATATTCCTAGCATAGCTCTTTTCGATTCCTCTCTAGGAGACCTGAATAGCATCCTGCTTTCGTAGGGCCCAGGTCTCTGAGGCGTATGTTAATGCAGGGAGAACGGTGAAGTCAAAGAGATGTGCCCGGAGCCGGAGATTCTTTGTCCTTTTTAGCTATTTCTTCGATGCCTTTGGAGGCATTCCATGCTGCTCTCTTCCTCCTGCGCAGCTCAGGTTTTAGGTCGTTCATCATGTTGACTTCTTGACCTAGGTACACATAACTGCTGCATTCAGAGATGTTTGTTCCATTGAGAGTGAATGGGGCCTCTGGAACTAGTCATCCACTCACAGCTTAAGCTATTTCCATGTCTTAAGCCAGGGTTCCTGCAATGAGATCTCTCTTCCGTGTAAACACTGATGGAGGGTGTGGTTGTTACAAGAGTCCTTTGGACTCTGAATCAGTAACTGCTGAAACAGTACCACAAATCTACTATGATCTCAATGTTATCTAGATTGGGCACAGCTCCTTTTTATACCCACTGGTCCCAGTGCAGGACAGTTAGAATTGACCAGGAGACGCCATCCTGGCAACGTGAGACTATTGTTTAAGGTTAAGGAAGGTTCATGCTAGTTAGTCCTCAAGCGGGTGAGCGTGACTCTTTCAATAAACAGAGGACAAGTCACTCAGAATCACCCTGGTGCAGAACAGAAAATAGTCGAACTTTGTGGGTACCATCTAGATTGCATGAAACCCATGAATTTTTGATGTGTTTCTCCTTATGAATACACATCCATTGAGATGCATTTCTTCACACTATCTCTCTCTCTCTCTTCAATGCTTTGACATAAGAGATCACTGTATCAGTATCTTCCCATTCATCATCGATTTGCTCGAAAGGGCACCAGTAACATCTCCATATGTCCTGTCTCATGTTAGTAGAGCCCAAGGGCATCTGCTCGCCTCCAGGAACATAAAGAGCCTCAAACCATTCCATCAGGTCATGGGAATGAGGTGTATAATAGACCTCATAAGAGACATAAGAGATAATATCTGAGAAAGGGACTAGTCTCTGACACAATCATTTATTTAGACCTGAAACAAGTGTGATACCACCTTACTTCAGAGGTAGAAGGGAACATGTTTCCTGATATTGTTGGGGACTCCAGGGAGGCAACCGTACCATCAGGTGGGAATCTAAAGGTTGTTAGGTCCCCTTTAAGAGTTAAGGGGATGGCCTTTAACTCTTAAAGGGATGGCCAATATCCAAATTTATTTTTCCTTCCAAATCGGAATATTATTTTCCCCTTTTCTTGCCTTATTACATGTGCTAAGTCCCTAGTATGTTGTGATATTGGGTTGTTGAAAGAAGAAATGCTTCCATGTTTCTGAGCTTATGGAGAATTGGGTACCAAAATTAAGGAAAGTGTGAGGTATAGTTTATCTGATATTGAATCAATTCCCTCCTTGCTTTTTGTAGAGATGACATTAAAAAATCTACTCAGTTCCTGGTGTTGTTTGGCTATCTTATTAGCTGGGCTCTTTTCCTTATTTTTAACTATACCTTTTAAAAAATTAAATATATATATATATATATATATATATATATATATATATATACACACACACATATATATATATATGCATTTATTCTGCAGATCCTTTTTGAGATTTGCTGTTTTCTGTTGGTGCATTGAGAGTTGTTTTCTTCGGTCTCAAACATCAATTGGGGGTAGACATATCATCCATTTTGATGGATGTTATTTTGGGTATCTCGTCTCCTTGACGTTATAAAAGGATTATTTTAGAGTCATTGTCAGACAGTCTTCAGGGAAATGCGGCTTTTTTATGAACTATCGCCTGATGCTAAATTTAGCGAAACTGCATCTCACAGATTAAGTGTATTAAAATGTATCGGGAATAAATTGGGTTGCTTCTTGTCTTGTGTGTATATTTAGATTTTTTTAAAAGCAGATGTTTGCCTCATGCCTTTTCTCCCTGTCAATTTCTCTCCATCTTTATTCATTCCTTGAACTATTGACATAAAGCATTACTGATTATTTAAATTCCCTTTGATTTAATTATTCCATTTTGAACTCTGAGATTCTCCTGGCTT
>JAJIBD010026599.1:0-34069 GCA_021461705.1 Cryptotis parvus
GATCACTTGATCACTTGAATCCCGTTACTCATCGATTTGCTCGAGCGGGCGCCAGTAACATTTCCATTGGACCCTATCACGTGCCAATGTAGCCCAATGGCATCTGGTTGATTCAGGAATATGAAGAGCCTCAAACCGTTCCTTCAGGGTCTTAACAAGGAAGTCTGACCATCTTGTAGGTGGGCGGCCACGGGATCTTTTGACATCCCGTGGGATCCAGTCGGTAACGGCTCTAGTCCAGCGGTTGTCTCCAAATCGCATTACATGTCCAGCCCATCTGATTTTCGATGCCTTGGCAAACGAGACAGCGTCCCTGATTCTGGAATAGCGATGGAGGTCAGAACTCCGGATTCCTTCTCTCACTTGAGTGAGACGTGATATTCCAAGCATAGCTCTTTAGATGCCTCTCTGGGAGACCCGAATAGCATTCTCATCCTGCTTTCGTAGGGCCCAGGTCTCTGAGGCGTATGTTAATGCAGGGAGAACGGTGGAGTCGAAGAGATGTGCCCGGAGCCGGAGGTTCTTTGTCCTTTTAGCTATTTCTTCGATGCCTTTGAAGGCATTCCATGCCGCTCTCTTCCTCCTGCACAGCTCAGGTTTTAGGTCGATTCATCATGTTGACTTCTCGACCTAGGTACACATAACTGCTGCATTCAGAGATGTTTGTTCCATTGAGAGTGAATGGGGCCCCTGGAACTAGTTCATTTCTCATGAACATAGTTTTCTTCAGATTCAGCTGTAGACCTACCCTTTCCACATTCTCGGTCAAAGTCAGCCAGCATTTGTGCCGCTTGGCTAATGTTTGGTGTTATTAGAACGATGTCGTCAGGCGGCGGAGGTGGTGTAGTTGCCGACCATCTATCTTCACTCCCATTCCTTCCCATTCTAATTGTCTCATGATGTTCTCGAGGGTGGCACTGAAGAGTTTTGGTGAGATGGTATCACCCTGTCGAACCCCTCTTTTGACATCAATGATCACTTTGTAGAATGGTGAGATCCAGGTGGTGAATCCGTAATACAGCTCACGAAGGATCTTGATGTATTGGGTTTGAACACCCTGTTTGACTAGGGGCTTCGATGACTGTTCAGTCTCCACAGAATCAAAGGCTTTCTGTAAATCAATGAACGTGAGACAGAGCGGCATCTTGTACTCCCTACAAACCTCAATGAGCTTGGTTACTGTGTGGATATGGTCGATTGTGCTGAATCCTTTCCGGAAACCTGCTTGCTCGCATGGTTGACCTTCATCTAGTGTTCTGCTAATCCTGTTCAGGATAACTCGTGTAAACAGCTTGTAGATGACAGACAACAGGCAGATGGGGCGATAGTTGCCGATGTCATGAATGTCTCCCTTCTTGAACAGTAGAACTGTCCTGCTGGTTTTCCATTGGGAGGGCACCTTGCATTCGGACAGGTAGCGTGTGAAGAGCCGAGCTAGTGTATTGATGAGCACCGACGGCAGATTCTTCAGATGTTCGGGTCTGACTTTGTCTGGGCCTGGTGCTGTTCCCTTCTTTACCGATGAGATGTCATGTCTTATTTCAGAAGGGAGAACGTTGGGAATGACGTATCCATTCTGTGGAATTTGGTATGTGGGCAGGTGGATGTGGCTATCAAAGAGATTTGAGTAGAAGTCCTGGATAATCTTCTCCATTGCCTTTCTGGAAGATGTGATAGATCCATCAGGCGTCGGAGGGCAGTCATCTTGGTCTTATAGTTGGCGAAGGACAGGCGGGCAGTGCGAATACTTTTCCCGGCTTCTGCTGCATCTTCCAGTATTTCTGCTCTTCTGTCTTTGAGGTCTGCTTTTATCGCTTCTCTGCACTGTTTAGCAAGCTTGGACGTTAGCATTTGGTCTCCTGAGGCTCGCGCCTTGCCACGTTGGCGAATGAGCTCGAGAGTTTCTGAAGACAAGCGTCCTTTTGTGTTTTTCTTTCTCTCGGCATTCTTCGCACAATCATGGAGGTGCTGAACCAATCGGGTTGTATTCTTCATCGATGTCATCAATGATGGTATCTTCCCATGTTGCCGCAATGGTGCTAAAGAGTTCCCAGTTGGTGGTCGTTCTGGGAGTTCTCTTCTTAAACTTTGCAGCCTTTTCTCCCCGTTGCGGGAAGTAGAATTTTGCACCGAAGGAGACGGTGGTCCGATCCTGTCTGGAATTTGGGGACGACAGCAACATCGGTCAGACAAAACCGTCGATTGAAGATGATGTGGTCAATTTCATTGTGGAACTGTCCGCCAGGAGATTCCCATGTCCAACGCTTCGCTTCAGCCTTCTGAAACTGTGAGTTTCCATGAATAGTCTTGGTGGACATGATGAACTCAGATAGTCTCTCACCCTGTTCGTTCCATTCCTAGGCCATGGGTCCCTATGTGGAGTTCTTCAGCCGATCTTCTTGGTCCTATCTTGGCATTAAAATCACCGACTATGATCTTGTAGAAGGTGTGATCTTTTTATAGAACTCCTCCAATTCCATGTAGAATTTCTCAATTTCATCTTCTTTGTATGTGGATGTTGGTGCATAGACAATGAAGATAGAAATTGCTGGCAGTGGGCCACATCTCCTCAAGTGTAATCGTCCTATTCGGTTTGTTAGGCATTCAAATGAATCAATGTTGACAGCCATGTTCGTGTTGACAAGGGACACCAACGCCACCGACGCCTCTTTCATCACATGCTCCAAGGAACAATTCTTCTCCGGTGTCAAATACAGCATGATGCGACTGACGCCTCCTCGTCTCAGTCAGACCAATGATGTCATACTTGATCTTTCTTGCTTGCAGCATCAGATCCTCAATATATGCTTCCGTTGCCAGTGTACGTGCATTGAAAGTACAGACAGTCATTTTAGTCCTTCTTCGTTTTGGCAGCCTAGGACAGCCGTGAAATTTTATCAGGCACTGCTTGTTTGCCTTTCTTACTGCTGCCGTATTAAGGGCTCTTTCGGGTCAGGAAAATAAACATTTTTGTTACTGGGTTTGGCATATCGAACACGCATCGGACAGCTTGCCAGGCTCTGCTATGCGGGCACTATATTCTCATTGCTTTGTGGGGCTCTCTCAGAGGGGTGGGTAGAATATTTGTGGTAGTTGGAGGTAATCAGCGGCCGCACAGCCGCCGCGTGGCAACGGGGAAAGCTGGTTTCTGCTCTGCCGGGTGTACCTGTGTCTGAGGCTCAAGCATTCCTGGGTTTGAAATACTCTCCTCTGAAGGGCAGGTCTCTGCAGGGCGGGTCCCTTGTAGGCTGGGTTTCTGACAAGCTGGGCTGGAGACTGGATTAATCTGTGGGCTGAGACTGGATTAATATGCTGGGGGAGATCTTACCAGCTGCAGAAATCACATTCACTTTTATTTTTATCTAATTGGGGAATGCTTTTCATGTGACCCCACACAAACATCAAAGTGATTGGAAGAGAAAGCAATGCTCTTTATGGACTTAAACAAAATAAACAATTCCAAATTCTTTATTTTTGAACACTGGATCCTGGAACAGCGTTTGGAGCATGATAGGCACTTCCTCAATATTAGCTCTTTAATTACTCTGTGTTATTTTGAGATTATATTCAAGTCACTGTCATTGACTAAGTTAATGATAAATAAATGGGTTGATGGTGGAAGGATGGATAGATACGTACCCCAGTCTCCTTGTTAATCATCTCATGGTGAAGCGCCTGGCTTCCCTCATGAAACATTCAGTAGATCGAAACAATGGGGTAGAATATTTGTTTTTAAAAGTTAATCATTTCTTTTTTTACAGAAATTTTGGGTTTATGGAAAAATTTAGCTAAAAGTAACAGAGGGTGACATCTAGAACTGTTTCATTCTGGAATCGGAACCAGTGATAGTTGTTCCAGCCAATGGACTAGTCTGACACATCAGTGTCACCTACACCTAAAGTCTGTAGTTAGATTATGGTTCACTCTTGGTGTGGTACCTTTTATGGGGGTTATACAAATGCACCATGGTAGTATCACTACTTAAAATTAGTACATTTTTGCCTATTCATTCTGTACCGCAGACCCTTGAAGGCACTGATTATTTTGCTCTTTCCAAACTTAAAAACAAGATTCTAAAATGTCAGTTAACTGGAATAACATAATGGGTGGTCTTTTCAGGTTTGCATCTCCAATCTGGTAATATAGCCCTTAAATTTTCTCAATTTCTCTCTCTACCTTAATATTTCACTTCTTTTTCAGCATTGAATATTATTTATTTTCTGGATGTGCCACTGTTAATTAATTCACCTACTGAGAACATTCTGGATACATCCAAGATTTGGCAATAATAAAGAAAGCTGCCACAAACATCTGTGAGCAGGTTTTTGTATGCACCTATATTTTCAGTTGTTTTGGGTAAATACCAAGTTGTTTGGTTGTTGGACTAGACAAGAATATGATTAAGTCCTGTAAAAAGCTATGAACTGCCTTTCAGGTTGGGTTACATTTCTCATCGTCACCAGCAGTGAATGTGGTTCTTGTTTGACCTCCTAACTAGCACTGTGTTGCCAGTGTTTTTGGATTTTGGTCATTGTGATAGGGTAAACTGGCCTCACATTATTTTCACTTGCAATTCCCTAATGATCCTTGATGTTGAAAATCTTCCCCAAAGTACACTTTTCCACCTGCATATACTTTGGTGAGCTCACTGTTAATATGAACTATAATTAAGATGTTTGCTTTATACTGTTGAGTTTCAAGAGTTCTTTGTTATTTTTATGTAATTATCTTTTTATTAGATAATATATTTTTAATTGAATCACAGTTAGATACATAGTTACAAAGTTGTTCATGATTGGGTTTCAGTCATACAATGGTCCCTTGTCCCTTCACCATTCTACATTTCCCAACACCAATGTCCCCAGGGGACTCCTGCCCTTCTCCCTCCCCTCATCCTGCCTCTATGGCAGGTACCTTCTTCTCCCTCTCTCTCTCTCTCTCTCTCTCTCTCTCTCTCTCTCTCCTTTTGGGCATTTGGTTTGCAACACAGACACTTAAAGATTAACATGTTTTGTCCCTTATCTACTTTCAGAACTCAGTTTTTTTTTATTTTTTTATTATACCACTGAGATATACAATTACAAAGATATTCCATGTTTGAGCACTCAATTCTTGTCCAGAATGATCATTTCCAGGTCTCTTTGGAAAAGTGGTCTCTTCTCTAATATCAGATATTTCTTTTGCAAAATTTAAAATTGTACTCTGTGGCATGTTTCCTTATTCTTGTGATACTGTATTTACAAACTAGGAAAATTTTGCTTTGCAAGATAAAAAGCTCAGCCACACACATGACAGCTTATCAATTCCTTCTTTCTAGAATGTGCCTTTGGTTTTGTATCTAAAAGTTGTTGTCCTATCCAAGGTCAAATTGATTTTCTTCTGTTTATCTTCTCTAAATTTTACTATTTGTATTTTACACTTAGATCTGTCAATCTTCTTTACTTCACTTTTGAGAAAGGGTGTAAGGTATGTGTGAGTCTTGTTTCAGTTGGATATTCAGTTGTTCCCTGGGCTTATTCTGAGTGTCTTTATTTAACATTCTTCTGTTTTTCACCAATTGACAAAATTTATTTATGCTTTCACTAATATTGCAGTATTTATTGCTCTAGCTCTATAGCAAGTCTTAAACTTTGGTATATCAGTCTTCCAACATTATTTCTCTCTTGTTGTATAGTCTGGATATTTTGTGTCCTCATATAAATTTTATATTTGCTCTAGCAATATGCAGGAAACAACTTTCTGAGATATTTTTATTGTGACTATTTGAAGCTACAGATTAAGTTAGAAAAGAAATGGTATCTTGACAATATTGAGTCTTCTTATACATGAACATGGACTCTCTTTCTCTGTCTCTCTAGTTCTTCATATGTTCCATCAGAGATTTACTCATGTAGATTATTAGAGACATAATTTTGAAAGAATTTCATTATTGGGAGAGTTAACGCAAATTGTAATATGTGCGAGGAGGCATCCTTGCTTTGTTTCCTTTGATTGAAGCGCTAGTGAGCTTGTGGAGCTCAGTGGGAAAATGCTTTCAGTTTCTCACCATTAAAGATGATGTTAAATTAAGTTTCTATATGTGCTTTTATCAAGCCAATAAGTTCCTCTCTATTCCAAACTTGATCAGAGTTTGATTGTTAGTGGATGTTTAATTTTATTAAATACTTTCCCAGTAGTTATTGAAATTATCATGATATTTTTCTCCTTTAATTATGTGATAGATTGCATTCATTGATTTTTTGAATACTGAACCAGCCTTGTATAGCTGGGTGAATCTTACTGATGATTGCATATAATTAATGTTGGGAGGGTTCCCAAGCAGTGCTCAGGAGGCCCAGGGGTCCTTCCTGGAGATCCATGACCAACTAGACCAGTAGTTCAACGAGAAGGTCCAAGGATATGGTGGTGCACACAACCTGTGGTGCCAGGGATTACTGGTCCCCTTGGTGTGGCTCAAGAGCCTCCAGGGTCATACCCAGGGGTGTTCAGGGGCCTTCAGGGCTGTAACCTGCAATGCCCGAGGAAGTATGTGATACTAGGATTCAAGCCAAATGCAAGGCATGAACCTTAACCTCTGTATTTCTCTCAAATTTATTTGAAAAATATATTGTTAGATGGATATTTTCAACATTTTGTTTAGAACTTTTGCATCCATGTTCTCAAGGTCTTGTAATTTTTGTTCTTGTAATGACTTTGCTAGTTTGGGTACGAGGGTGATGCTAGCCTCACAGAAATGAGCTAGAAAATGTTTCCTTTGCTTCTAGATTTTGGAAGGTTGTGGAGATTTTTATTTCCCTACCACCCTCTTCAATCCTGTCACTTCTGACTGCAGTTTTCTTATATCTGCTCTCTGACCTCAAGCTTGAACCTAGCTTCTTGAGTCTGAGCCATTGTTTTCTATGAACTCATTAAACATTTGCATCATAGTGTCTCTAAAGTTTTCTTTATCTGAGAGGTTCTAATATTGATGTAGGGAGAGCCTTCTGGGCTATTCTTTTTCCCTCCTTGGGCTAGGTGCTTTTTACAAAGCTTCCCCATTGTGTAAGTGCTTGTGAGCTTGTTCATGCATACTTTTTGTGAGAGTACTTTTAGTGATTCATCCCCAGTGGTTAAGAGGTTTATTCTAGGGGGCCGGGTGATAGCAGAGCCAGTAGGACATTTGCCTTGCACACGGCCAACCCAGGTTTGATCCTCGGCATGTCATATGGTCCCCCAGCACCACCAGGGAGTAATTCCTGAGTGCAGAGCCAGGAGTAACCCTGAGCATTGCTGGGTGTGACCCAAAAAGCAAAAAAAAAGGGGGTTGTTCTAGGGTTGTGCACTTTCACAGAAATATAGGCCACTTTGCTGTGAAACTGAAGGAATAGTGGTCTCAGCATTTCTTTGTGATTTATATTGCTTGTGGGATTCTTTTTTTTTTTTTTTTTTTTTTTTTACGGGTCACTCTCAACAGTGCTCAGGTCTTTCTCTTGACTCTGAGCTCAGGGATCACTCCTGGTGGTCCTCAGGTAACCATATGCAGTGTAATGTTGGGTATTGATCAGGGTTAGCTGTCTACTACTTCTCTTGCCCTAGATTGTGATTCTAAGGAACTGTATTTTATCTATGTATTTATCCTATACATGAATGTATAGGATTGCTCATCATGTTCTTTTATTATTCTTTTATATTCTTGGGAAGGATTTAGGATTTGGAGATTACATTTCCCAGTTTTTATATTTATGCCTATTTAATTTATAACATTTTGTATTTTTCATATTTTTGTTATTGTCAGCCTAAGATATATAGATTTTATTGATCTTTTAAAAGAAAAAAACTTGTTTGACATTCTATTTTGATTACCATTTTTATTTCTTTTCTAATTTTAATTATTTGCTTTACTTTGGATTTAAATTGGATGGCTTTGGATTTAAATTGTTCTTTTTTATCTAGGGTGCTATTTGGTGAATGCTTGTATTACTTTTAGATATTTATTTTTCTGATGCATTTAATGATATGGCTTTTCTCTTTAAAAGCTGTTTTCATTGTACTAAACAAAATTGAGTATGCTACATTTTTTTATTTATTTTACTTAGGTCGGTTTTACTTGGAAAATTAAAAATTTCTCTTAAAATTTATTCTTTGATCTGTTTTTTTTTATTTCAAAGCATGTGGTTGAATACTAATGTATTCTGAGGTTCTCTTACAGTGGTTTTTTTAAAATTGATTTTGAGTTAATTTATTGGATGTTCTGGATCAGACTGAATAATTTCTATTTTTCAGAACTCATTGAAGTGTGTTTTGTCGCCTAGAATATGGTCTCTATTGGTGAATGTTCCATGTGTGCTTGAGAAGAATATGTAACCTGTTACTATTGGATAGTAACTTATAGGTGTCAATTATAGCCATTTGATTGATGATGCTGTTGAATTCAACTATGTCCTTACTGATTTTCTACCTACTGAATTTTCCTTCCTTGATAGAAGATGTTTAAGTTTCTTAGTATAATAGAGAATTCATTTACTTCGCCTTTTAAGTTCTGTCAGTTTTTTGCATCAGACATTTTGACACTGTTGTTGTGGCATATTCACATTAAAGACTGCTAAGTCTTTTTGCAGTGTTGGCATCTTTCTAATTCCATAATGCCCCCTTTTATCCCTGATAACATATCTTGCTCTTAAATCTCCTGTGGTTTTAACTGAGTATCACATATGATTGTTTGTGAGATTTGTCAGCACATCAACAGCCTTTCTTTGTGGTTTTGCTGTTTTTCTTAAATGATTTTCCTAAAGTAGGCAATATACATTAAAAATAGATTCAAATATATTTTTTGAATAGCATTGTCCCACTTCATGTATAGGGTAAATAATTGATAATAAAAGAATATAACTTGTTCTTCCCTTCCAGCCTTTGACTCATTCCTGTCACTAACTTAACTTATATAAATATTCATATATGTATATACACAAAAAACCAAATTTTTATGTATTTATTATTATTTTGAACAAGGTAATTTTGTTTGACTGTCCAGACCTTTCTTGCCGTAGACCAAATCATGTCTATAGGTATCAAATTAAGTCAATTTTTCTTTGTCTGAGAAAGTCTATTTCCTTGTTGCTTTTTAAAGGTAAATTTAGAGTGCAATTCTAGGTTGGAATTTTTTCTTTTCTCTCAACACTTTAAATATTTTATTGTACTTTTTTCTGATTTGTCATAATTTTTCTTAGTAGAAGTCAGATGTAATCTTATATTCAGCTCCTATAATGGCAAGATTTATTTTTTATCTGTCTTTTCAAGGCAGTTCCTTTATCTTTAGTTGTTAAAGTTTCGGTATAATATACCTAGGTGTAGCATTTTGCATTTATTTGCTTATTTATTTATTTATTTGGTTTTAAGGCAACAGCTGGCAATGCTCAGAGGGTTATTCTGGACTCTCAACTCAGGAATTACTCCTGGTGGTATTCACAAAACCATATGAAATGCCAGGGATTGAACCTGGGTTGGCATGCACGAGGCAAGAGTGTGCCCACTGTGCTATAGCTCCAGTCCCTGATTATTTATTTATCTATATATTTTTATTGATCCTAGTTGGTGTTTTCTAAATATCTCTGGTTTGATGGGAAATTTATTTGACCAAAAATTCTCAGTTGTTGCCAATTCAAATGCTGTTTCTACATGTTCCTTTTCTTCCGTCACCGACTGGCATTCCTTCTACACATGCATTATACCTTTCATAATTGCACTGCTCTTGATTTTTTCTATTCTTGGTTCTTCAGTCACTTTTCTATGTATTTTTCAGTTTCTCCATTTTCTGTTGGCAAATGCTCAAGCTCTGAGATCCTTAGCCATGTTCACTGTACTAATAAGGCCATAAAAGGTATTCCTGTCATATGTTTCAATCTTTAGTACTTATTTTATTCTTTCATAAAGTACTTATCTCTCTCTTATATTACCTGGTTTTACACATTCTCTATTTTTTATTTATATTTTTTGCTTTTTTTGGGTCACACCCAGCAATGCTCAGGGGTTTCGCCTGACTCTACACTCAGGAATTACTCCTGGCGGTGCTCAGGGGACCATATGGGATGCCGGGGATCTAACCTGGGCCGACATGGGCCTGCCGCATGCAAGGCAAATGCCCTACCCGCTGGACTATCGCTCTGGCCCCACATTGTCTATTTTTATACTAAAGTTCCTGTCTTATACCAGCCAGTTGACACATTTGACCTCTGTCCTGTGGGGGACTGTTGCAGAGAATGAACAAATAAACAAGGACTGTTCAAACTTTAGGTCACCTGGGCAGGCATAGGTGAGCTTATGGGCTGGCCATTGATTCAGTACAATATTACGCACTCATCACGATTTCCAACAAGTGAGCTATTGTTTAAGTTGACAGATACATTAATTAATAAGCACATCAAAATTCAATGGGTACATTAAGAGCAGAGAATGGAATGTTTCATGTAGCCTGTCGGCAGGCACCCTTAACGGATGGAACAAAGTTTTGATCCTAAATTGCTTTATTCTATTCTTTCCTGGGTACATTTTTGCTTACTCTATAATCTTTTCTAATTCTTTCCTGGGCACATTTTTGCTTCCCATTTATATTCCAAGACTTACGCTGTTTTTCCCAGAAGACTATCTCCACCTTGGGGATTTTCATTTGGAGGGTGATTTCCCACAAGCACGAAACATATTTTTATTAACATACTATATAACTTTATTATTAAAAGTTTATAAGTACAACAGCTCAATACAATAGCATCTGTAGGACACAGGAGTAGGGTTTATCTGTAAAATTAATTTCATTTGCTAGGCCTGTCCCTCTCCCCCCAACCCCCTTTTAGCTCTTGGTTATTGTTTCACTTTTGGTTGTTGTTTTGGGGCTGTACTTGGTGCTGCTTAAAGGTTGCTCCTGGCTCTGCACTCAGGAATTACTCCTGGCAGTGATATAGGATGCCAGGGATTGAACCCTGGTTGATCATGTGCAAGGCAAGTGCCCTATCTGCTGTGATAACTCCAACCCCATACTGGCCATTTCTTAAAGCACTCAACCAGATCAATAATAAATTATCAGCATTTAGCAGCTAAAACCCTTATTAATTATAGTTTCAATAAAAGTTACGCTCTGGTAATTTCAATATTTCTTTTTTTACACTTATTTATTTTTTGACAATTAGAAAAATGTCATGTTTGGGTTTCAAGCCATACAGTGTTCCAGCACCCATCCCTCCACCAGTGCCCACCTCCCACCACCATGCCCCGATACCCTCCCCACTCCCTAGTCTGCCTCTGTGGCAGGTTCTCCATCTATTTTTCTCTCTTTTTTCTTTCTTTATCTCTCTTTCTCTCTTCCCTCTCTTACATGTTGTGGATTGTAATAGACTTTTGACAATTATTGGTCCACTGTTCCTTTCTCTGCCTTACCTAACCTCTGCTCCCACACATTTGTGGTAGTTTCCACCTTTGGCAAGACCTCCTGATCCACATTTCACCTGACCTTGGATATTGGTATCATAATATGTATATATAATATATGTATATATATTTATGTCATGCAAATAAATGCAGTCATTCTTTATCTGTCTCTCTCCTTCTGGCTAATTTTACTCAACATGATCCTCTCCATATCCATCCATTTATAGGCAAATTTCATAGCTTCATTTTTCCTAACAGCTGCATAGTATTCCATTGTGTAGATGTACCAAAGTTTCTTTATCCAGTCATCAATTTTCGGGCACTCTGGTTGTTTCCAGATTTTGGCTATTGTGAATAATGCTGCTATGAATAAAAAAGTAGGCATGGTGTTTCTGGTACGTGTTTTTGGCTTTCCAGGGTATATTCCCAGGAGTGGTATGGCTGGGTCAAATGGGAGTTAAATTTCTAGTCTTTGGAGGAATGTCCATATTGTTTTCCAGAAAGGCTGTACCAGTCGACATTCCCACCAACTATGGATAGTGTCCCCCTTTCCCGTATCCATGCCAGCACTTGTTGTTCTTGCTCTTTTGGATATGTGCCAGACTCTGTGGTGTGAAATGATATATTTCTGATATATAAGTTCTGGTGCACCTTAGTTCTGGTGCTTGTTTGATTTCTTCAACCTGAACCATTTACCTTGTAGTAAGCCTTGTAATTTACTCTGAGGGGAAGGTACAGAGCAATGGCAGAAGTGGCCTGGGAGACTTGTAAAGAGTATCACTCACTCTATCTGAGGAGTCCTTTGCAAAGTACACTATATTTGAAGTCAGAAAAGTGATGGGGTTTGCTTTTTGTTTGTTTTTGGGCTTCACTCAGTGATTCTCAGCTGTTACTTCTGGCTCTGTACTTAAGAATTACTCCTGGCGGTCCTTGGGGGAATCACATGGGATGCTGGAAAACTGAGCCTGGTTGGCTGCATACAAAGCAAATGCCCTAACTGATGTACTATCTTCAGTCTCAAAAAAGTGATGAAGTTTGTAAGGGAGTTCGGGTGGAGTATTTCCTGACAACTGACAAGGGAAAATGGAAGAATCCTCTTTTGAAAGGAAATTATAGGCTTTTAGTCAGATGTTAGGGCAGTGTGCAGTGTGGCAAGTGTCCCCAGACCACACAATGTCAGTCTTTGGTCAGCCTGCAGCCTGCAACCTGAATTATGAACTTAGCATCTCACAACTGTTTTAATGTCCTTATGTGGGATCATTTTTACTTGAAGAGGCTGGAGTTGAGGATTTCCCTTTTTTCCTCTGGTTAGCCTTAAACTTGACAAATCTGCAGCGGGTTAATCTCTAGCTAGACAGTTTCTTTTGGAGCCAGATATATTCAAGAAGTAAAGAATGCTGTGTGGCATATTTAAAAATATGCATATTTTCTTTTCCAAGTTACAGCCCAACATTGCTGCCAATTTAAATTCCTTCACTGACCAGATGCACTGACCAGACCAGGAATCTGCTCCTTTTTGCTATGCAGAAGGGGAAAGTCAGTCTTAGTTATCAGGGGCCATGCAGACACCTGGTACTGCCATTGTACTTCACCCACCTCACACACTTTAAGGGCAGTTGGGAAGCCACAGGGTCTTATTTCAAGGCCAGGATACCGCATTAAATCCTGGCACTAAAAAGAAGAATTAGATCTGCATTTCTTGTCCCACTTTGAGGGTTAATGTGAACAATTCAAATACAAGAGGCATAAACAACAGTCTGTTAGTGTAAAATAGCGAATTATGTTAGTACTCAGAAAATCATGAGTATAAAGCGCCACTGTCATCACCCACAAAACCCTAATAACAATGGTAAAACCAAGGAATTCAGCTATAATAGCAGACAGGGACAAAAGTTCAAGGAAGTTCCTAAAACATTTCAAGCTTGGATGCGGAGGGCTTCAAATCAACACTCAATTTGATGGCAATGGAAATTAAGCAATCACTGGAAAAGAAATTCAATCAAATCAAGAAAAGATATTGATTCAAAACATGAAAAAATCTGTACAAATGGAATTGGAAGAGCTAAAGAACACAAGGCAAACCACAGCAACAGAATTCTGAATACAGAGAGCCTTATCAGAGAAACTGAAGACAAAAATACAACTTAACTCATCAATATTAATCATGTCAAAAGATAAGTAAAAGAATGACATACAATGTAAAATACTTAATATATAACAGAAACAGGAATAATCTCTGAATTACAGGAATACCAGAAGGAGAGGGGGAAGGGGAAAAAGAGATAATAGTTCAGAACACCCCCAATATCTGGAGGGAATCTTCTGCACTGATTTAAGAGACCTAAAAATTAACAAATAGACTCAAATAGAATAAAATTACACATTGTAATTAAAATAGCAAGAATCAGAGAGAGGGATGGGGGGAGAGAGACAGAGACAGAGAGACACAGAGAGACAGAGAGATTACTCTTGCATCCACAAGGGAAGAAAACCTTCAAATACAAGGGAAATAACATAAGAATCACAACAGACTTCCCATATGAAACTGTAAATGCAACCAAAGAATGGAATGACATAGTCAGTCAATGAAAAAAACTTTCCGTCTCGAGTTCACTATGCTGAAAAGCTGACATTTAGACTGAGAAGGGAATTAAAATACTTTCTGACAAATAAGAGCCAGTGACATTTACTACAACTAAACCTACCATATAAGAATTATTGAAATATTGCCTATGAAAACATCTCAAATTAGAAATCCAGCTAAACCCCACAGAGAAAAATGGCAACCCAGCACTCTGTACTGAATCTGTTTGACTGTCAATGGACTACACTTTCCCATCAAAAGGCATAGAGTGACTGGATGGATCAAGAAACAGAATTTATTTATTTGCTACTTGCAAGATAAATACAGACTTCCTGGTCTGTATTTATGTATGTAACAAAATCCCTGGTCCATATGGATTAACCGATGAGTTTTATTGAACTTTCAAGTTTTACTACGTTTACACCTCAAGCTCTTCCAAAATGTTGAAGAAACAGCAATACTCTTAGGACTGGCTTCTGTGAAGCAAACAGTACTCTAGGACCAATAGCAGATAGAGACCCTGCTATGAAAGCAAATTTTACACCAATAGCCACTGATGAACATTGATAATTCCTCAAGAAAATTCAAGAAAATTTTAGTTAACAAAATAGAAGAGTATATCGAATGGATCATACAACATGATCAAATGGGATTCATCCCAGGTAGGGAAGAAAAGATGGTTCAACATAGGCGAATCCATTAATGTAACACACTGCATTAATTAAAGATGAAAAAAATCAAACAATAATATCAATTGATATAGAAAACTTTCAACAATAGTCAATGACTCCAATCTCTTCCTTCATGACTTTTGAATAGTACTGGTCAGTTGGTGTGACTTTTTTCTAATTTTCATTGATTTTTGGGCCACACCAGGCAGTGCTCAGGGGTCACTCCCAGTGGTGCTCAGGGGTCATAGGGCAGAGGAGATGGAAGGCAGGTTGACTTTATGCCAGGCAGGCACCTTACCCCTTGTGTCATTGCACCAGTTCCCAGATGCTTTTTCTTGATTTACCTCGAAGTTGTCTATATGGGTGGATCTTATTTTTTGATGTTTTTTTCTTTTTGCTCCAGTTTTCCTCTAGCTCATTCTGCCTGGATCCCAGTGTCTTGTATTTGGTCTCAGAACTGATTCCTAGTCCCCAACCACACCATCTCTGTAATGCAGTGGTCTCCAGTAGCTGGTCTACAGGTCAGTGCTGTCCTGCAGGCATGAAGGCATTGAGAACTGTAGTCACCTTCGTTTATTATTCACTGCCAGCACGCAGCCAGTATGCAGGCCAGTGTGCAGACAGATGTCTGCCCTCAGGAAAAGAAAACAAAAGGGCTGGGAACTGGAAACTACTGCTCTAGTCCGTAGCTGGTGCTTTTGAGCTCTCTTCCTAGCTCTTCCTAGCTAAAAACAGAACTCACCTTGCTTCTGTGGACTCCTCTTAATTGGGTTGGGTGACCGAGCACATCTGAAGGTTCTCTCGTCTGTGGTGCATTTATTTCCTCCCGTCTCTCTCCTGCGCAGGGTCCAGGGGTGACAGGCAGAGCGTGAGGAAGCATCTAGTATCCCCATGTCCCTAATGATCTGCTGACTTCCTGCCCCTCAGACTGCTAACCTACACAGCTGTAGCCACTTAGCTCTCAGCAGCCGCCTCGGCCCCACTGCGCTGTGCAGTTCAATGCAAGCCAGGTTCAGAGAACTATTAGGACCTCTTGGCAAAAGTGCTGGCCCCACATGGCTCATCCCGACGGGACAGCCGCATCACACAGAAACTGCTGGATACTCTAAAATCAGTGCTTTCCCTTGGATGAGCTCTTGTGTGTGTGTGAGTGTGTGTGTGTGTGTGTGTGTGTGTGTGTGTGAATAATCATAGAATCTCTTTGGAAGTTGATGAAAACGAAAGCAAATAAAAACAGGGAGTGATAAATCAGGTGGGTGGCTCATTTTTGCAGCAGGAGACAGGAACTTGTGCTCCTAACGTACTCAGACAGAAAGACAACTCACCCCCTCCTTTTCCAGAAAAGCAGAAACAGCTGCAGGCTGAATAATGGTGGCTCAATGGGGTAATCCTGCAGAAAGGCTTGGAAGGGAATTTAATTGTTGAATTTAATTGTCACTGGTGCTAGCATTTGAGTTAGGACAGTCACTGGTACCCACATCCTCTATTCTATTTTAGTACTCTTATTGGGAGAATCTTTCTATATAGCAGCAGAAATTCTAGTCTATACAGGTAAGGGAATGGGAAGAAAAATTGCTACTGAATCTAGGCTTTGAGCTTCAGATACGGTTTGATCTAGGTACTTGCATAATGTCATAAGATCTCTCTTCACTTTTTTTTTTCTTCTGGGTTATAGACATTTTTGGAGTATGTTTTGAGTACTACAGTTATAAAGCCAGTGTAAAAATGCATATTACTAGATTGATTCTTGGAATGTTCATTCCAAATGGCATTTCAACATTAGAGAAAGGCTGTTTGTGCTTTATCTTTCACACATTTTATGAGAAACATGGTGTGTTCTTCCCTTCCTCCCCAGATACTGTAATCACCCTTCCTAAATTAAATATGCAGTGGGTTAAAATTGTAAGGCATTATATCTTCCTGTCACCCAACACAAGAATAAGAATCTACTCTGGTCATCCCAACTTGGGACACACGCTGACATCTGAACTATGCATGCCATGGACTTGACTAAATGGTCAGCTCTAATAAATCTGACCTCTCGAGTCATGTGTGAAGACCCCCAAAAGAGAGAGGAAGGGCTGAAAGCAATCCTACTGCTCACCTACATTCTACTCCACTTCTCATTCCTTGTGATTTTTCACTTTATTGCCCTCTATCCCACCCCTCAAAAAAAACCACCAACTTTCTCTCATCATTCACCAGCATTGGCTCGAATCCCATGGTTTTCTGGCCATTTCGAGTGAATGAAGCAGAATCCCATAGATGAGGTGTGTGGGGGTTGTTCATCAGCTTTTATGTCCCAGAGCACAGAATCTGGGAGCCCAAGATGAAGCACTAGTGTGCTTGGTATCTGTGAGAGTTCACCGCTCCTTCCCAAAGCAGGTGTTTATGTATTAAGTTTTTTTTTTATTTTACCACCATGCAATATACCATTACAAAGCTGTTTGTGATTGGTTTCACATTGTTCCAGCACCCATCCCTATCAGTGCACATTTCCCATCATGAATGTTCCCAGTTCCCTTCCCTCCCCAAGCCTGCCTCCATGGCAGGAATTCTTCCCCTTCCCTTCTCCTTCTCCTTCTCCTTCTCCTCCTCCTCCTCCTTCTTCTCCTCCTCCTCCTCCTCCTCCCTCCTCCTTCTCCTCCTCCTCCTCCTTCTCCTTCTCCTCCCCTCCTCCTTCTTCTCCTTCTCCTCCTCCTTCTCTTTCTCCTCCTCCTCCTTCTTCTCCTCCTTCTCCTTCTCCTCCTCCTTCTCCTTCTCTTTCTCCTTCTCCTCCTCCTCCTCCTTCTCCTCCTCCTCCTTCTCCTCCTCCTTCTCCTCCTCCTTCTCCTCCTTCTCCTCCTCCTTCTCCTCCTTCCTCCTCCTCTTCCTCCTTCTCCTCCTCCTCCTTCCTTTTTCCTGCTTCCTCTTCTTCCTCCTCTTCTTCCTCTTCTTCTACTCTTCTCTTTTTCTCCCTTCTCTTATACTTGTGGCTTGCAATACATATATACATATATGTATATCCCTTTGTCTATGTGTTCAATGCTCAATTCTAGTCAGGTGTCTTCTTGTTGAGTTGTCAGAAGACAGAAAGGGGGCAAATGAGGTTGAAGACAACAATTCCATTCATTGGAAGACTCATTCCCAGGACCTAACTCCTCCCAACTGCATCTCCTCCTCGTGCTACTCACTACTCTGGGAGTAATAAGATCTTAAATTTTAGGGGACACAAACAGCTTGTGACTGTGTCCTCCTGCTGGCAAACTCAGTGGATCATTCTCATGTGACCTTTTAATGAAACTTCCCTGCAGAATTAGGCTTTGGTCATACTTTGATATTTTTCCATCTTCTGAGGTTTCTTTTCATTTTATTCGATTCCTCCTGCTTTGTGCTCTCATCATCCCACTGTCATTATTCCCCCAGGACCATACATTCGTCATGGAGGACCCCATTTAGTTGAGTGACAGGTTGCTCGAAGAGCCAAGAGAGAAGACACGGGAGGCTCCTGGGTGCTCTGGAATCATCTCCAGAGGGCTGAGCATTGCCCACTGGAGTCATGGAGTCATGAAGTCACAGGAGGCTCCTGAGTGCCCTGGAATCATCTCCAGAGGACTGAGTATTGCCCACTGGATTCATGAAGGACTCTTTTCTACACTTCCTCCTCCCGTCTTTAGCTGGTGAGCTTTTCTCCACTGTGCACATTCATCTTCTCCTAACACAGTGCTCTAATGAGAACATCCTCCACTATTCATGCAAGGATCAGACAAATATCTGCATGCCTTTTCCATTTAGCAGACCCAGGTGTCCTTCCTTTGTATCCATCCAGGCCTTTCCCTGTATTCACTGGAACTGGTTTACATGGCCATCTGAAGGATGAAGCCGAGGCCAGCCAGTCCAACAGATATTCTTACCCTGGTCCCCACACTGTCCCTGCCCCTCCTCTGTCTCCCCAGATCTCTGGTCTTCCCTCTCTCCAAATTTGATAATGATCTCCGTAATAACCCCCCTGAACATCAGCTCCAAACTCCTTTACAGACACAGACTTGGGACACTCGGGGGCTTGGATGTGTCGTGCCACAACTCACAATATGTGCAAATCAGAGCTCAGCATCTCTATTTCTCTCTCCTGCCCAGGTTCTTCCTCCCAGAATGAGACCCTTTTTTCCTGCTGCTTGCACAGGCCAGAACCTGGATCCCTAAGCCCCTTATGGTCCCTCTCCTGCCTTGACTGGGAGGGTGAGGTCAATCTGCATGGGGTCCTTATTTTTTTAACTTCATTTAAACCCTGTAATTTACTAAGTTGCTCACACTACAGTTGTTTCAGGCACTCAATATTCCAACACAGTTCTACCACCAATGTGCCCTTACTGCCACCAAAGTCTCTAGTTTGCCACCGCCCCCAAAGCCTGCTCCCTTAGCAGGCACTAAATGATTAACTTTATATTGCTTATATTTTATTTTTATTTTATTATACCACCATGTGATATGTAATTACAAAATTGTTCATCATTAGGTTTCAGTCATACAGTGTTCCAGCACCCATTTCTCCACCAGTGCACCTTTTCCACCACCAAAGTCTCCAGATTCTATGCCCCCACTTCCCCAGCCTGCCTCTATGGAAGGCACTATGCTCCCTCTCCCTTCTGTTACGCATTGTCTCTTGCAACACATATATAGGGGCTATCATGTATATCTTTTTGCCTACATTCAATGCTTCTAAGCTGGCGTTTCCATTTCCAACAATTTATATTGCTTATTACTACATATATCTCATAATGATGTTTGCTAAGGGTGTGACCTTTTTACTGAGCTGTTAGAAAAATTGGGTGTGATGTACTACACCAGTGTATCAGGGGTGATCAAATCAGATTTTTAACTGAGTGGAGGCTGTGGGGTATGGATAGACACATACTCTGGTAGACACATTCCATTATTCCTGACCTTCCTCAAGAACAGTGGGATGGGATGCATAGGGTCCTCATAACTCCTTCATGTCACTGACTAGCTTCCCTGCAGCTGTGTTTTTGCCTTTCTGGCCCGAGCAACTATAGCGCACCCTAGCGGGAACTGGTGGCCTCTGCAACCCTAGAAGTGGGGCTGATAAGAGAAAGAGTATTAAGATTTGAATGACCAAAAGACATGAAAAAATGCTCTTCATCACTAATCATCAGAGAGATGCAAATCAAAATAACAATGAGATATCATTTTACACCACAGAGACTGGCGCATATCCAAAAGAGCAAGAACAAAAAGTGTTGGTGTGGATGCAGGAAAAGGGAACTCTCATCCATTGTTGGTGGGAATGTCAATTGGTCCAGCCTTTCTGGAAAACAATATGGACATTCCTCCAAGACTAGGAATTGAGCTCCCATTTGACCCAGACATACCACTCCTGGGAATATAACCTGGGAAGCCAAAAATACACAGCATAAACACCATCTGCACTTTTATTTTCATAGCAGCACTATTCCCAATAGCCAGAATCTGGAAACAACCAGAGTGCCTGAGAACTGATAACTGAATAAAGAAACTTTGGTACATCTACATAATGGAATACTCTGCAGCTGTAAGGAAAAACAAAGTTATGAAATTTACCTATAAATGGATGAACCTGAGAGGATCATGTTGAGTGAAATTAGCCAGAAGGAAAAAGACAGAGTTAGAATTACTGCTTTTATTTGCATGATATAAATATATATGTATACACATACATATATATATTATGATACTAATATCCAAGGTCAGGCAAAACATGGATCAGCAGGTCTTGTCAACAGGTGGAATCTACCACAAATGTGTGGGAGTCAGAGGTTAGGTAAGACAGAGAAAGGAACAGTGTGCTAATAATCTCGAAAATGATAATGCCAGCCTAGAACTGAGCATTGAATATAGGCAAAAAGTTACACCACGATAGCCTCTAAATGTATGTATTACAATCCACAATGTGTAAGGGAAAGGAGAGAGAGAAGAGAGAGGAGAGAGAGAAAGAGTGAAAAAGAGAGAAAAGAGGCAGACTAGGGGAGGGGGCAGGAACTGGGACATTGGTGGTGAGAAATGGGCACTGGTGGAGGGAGGGGTGCTGGAACACTGTATGACCGAAACCCAAACATGAACATTTTTTATTAAAAAAAATTATACCACCGTTATATGGTATATATACATATCAATGTATATAATTATATGCTAGAAGCATATAATTTATTATATCACCATTAAATTTACTATACCACCTACATGGCAGAGCCTGGCAAGCTACCTGTGTTTTATATGTTATGTCAAAAACTACTAACAATTATGGACCTCAATTCCATGACCTGAAGAATTGTTTGAGGCTCTTCCTTCCCATGCAGATGCTCTTTGGCTACACTTGCTTGTGACAGGATGTATGGAGATATTGCTGGTGCCCGATAAGCAAATCGATGAACAACGGGAAGTCAGTGATACAGTGATACCATCATTAGATATACAATTACAAGATGTCCACATTTAATTTTGGCTCTACATTGTTCCAACACCCATCCCTCCACCCCTAAGAAATCTCCCTTCACCAATATCCCCATCTCCCTCCCCTTCCCCCAGTCTGCCTCCATGGCAGGTTCTTTATCTCCCTTCTCTCTGTCTCTCTCTCTCCTTCTCACTTCCCTTTCTTACACATTGTAGATTGTAATATATTCTAGAATATGATTGGTTACACTAGTTTGATGTACCAGGTCCAGACCATGAAAATGGCAGCTATTAGGGTGAGCAAGTCTTAATCTGGCTGCTTCTGAGGCCCTACAGAGGTGATGGGCCCTCCTAAAACCCATTTGCCTCCTGGGAGACTCATGGTCAGCTGAGCTAGGGGAGAGCCAGATGGCAGCTCTCCCCCATGCGTCTGAGTCTCTGCATCATGGCCGAGAGCCCCGAGGCAGTTTGTGGATGGGGCCACCAGGCCTCCAGGACAGGTCAGAGAGGGGAATGGAAACCCCAGCTTCATCTCCAGGAACATCTGGTGACTTCCGCCTCTGAGAGCCATCTGCTTGGTCTCGAACTTGGCTCCTCTGAGCTGGTCTTGAGATCAGAGTGTCTCTTGCATGGGTTCTGATGAGCTGTGTGGTCTAGACTGTGATAATGGCAGCTATTATGGTGAATGAGTCTCATCCAGCTGCTTCTGAGGCCCTACAGAAGTGATGGGCCCACTCCCAAAACCCATCTTGCCTCCTGGGAGCCTCATGGTCAGCTGAGCTAGGGGAGAGCTGGATGTCAGCTATCTCCTTTGTGTCTGAGTCTCTCATATTTCTCTCTCTCTCTATAATTCTGTCTCTGTATTTCTCTTTCTTCTACACTTTGTCACTTGCCTTACGGTTCATGATGTAGTTATCTATGTATATATTTAGTAATGAGTTCTAGTGTGACATTATAGTTCCTCATTCCCCATCAACTTCCCCAGTTTGTTACAACTACAATGATCATTATAGTGTACAGATGTGGAAGATCCTGGGAAGGACCTGGTCCTAGCCTACTTTGTTATCTAACCTCTTGCGTGGCTGCACACTGTCACAGCTGTGCATCTGGTCCGCCCCTTATCCGGTTCATCTGGTTGTGGAGGCTGTGAGCCCATAGCCACGCCCACTGGCATAGAGAGGGAGGACCCCAAATCCCTGCTCCAATTCATGTCCAATCCAATCCAAGTCATGTGGCTTCCCCCACATGACTGCTTTATCCTAGGAGCTACATTGGTCTCGGCCGAGGACTAGCCGATTCCTCAGAGAATCCATGGGCTGCTTCATGTGGGCCGGGCAGCGCATCTGTGTGTCTGGTCTGTCCCTTGTCCATTTCATCTCTATTGTTACTGTTTTTTGGCTTATTGAATACACCACAGGTAGCTTGCCAGGCTCTGCCATGGCTCTGGGTTCATCCCAGGGAGCCCAGTCTTTTCCTATGTCAGACCATCCACCATCCTGGCCCACAGGGCAGAGCCCTGGGGTTGTAGACAAGCCTGTCTCCTGTCTGCCACCTGCCAACACAGCCGGGCACCACAGCCACACCTGCAACACCTCGAGGGGCAGGTGGCCCCAAACTATGAACATCTTTGTAATTGTGTATCTCATGGTAGTATAATAAAATATTAAAAATGAAGAATACTGCAGGGTTTTCTGCAAGCCTCTGTGACTGGGGGAGAGCTGGGGGTGGGGTTGCCTGCTTTGGGAAGCAAGACTACAGAACCCTGGGGAGAAAGCTGGAGAGGGCAGGTAAGAGGGAAGGAAATGGCACCATCCTGCATCTTCAGAGGCTCCCCAGGGGAAAGATCCAGCCAGAAACACAAAGGACTTGGAGTTAGATTCAGGCAGGAACAACCAGGTGGAAAACGAGACTAGTTCAAAGCAAAAGTGCCTGTTCAGACTGGAACAGACTCCCTGCTCCTGGAGCCACTGGGAATAGGCTTAGTTCTCTGGAGAGAGAAAGGTCCAGTGTAACTAATGGGGCCAGGAGACAGGGGTCAAGAAGGACGTCCACAGAGGTCTCTCCTGCCACTTTTCTGGGATCACTCAAACCGCCGCATGTGATTTCTTCCTAAATGCTAGGGAAGGTCTCCCGGAGAACTGAGTTCAAGGTAAATAGTGGGTGTCAGCAGCCACGAAAATCCAGAGTAAATGGGAGATATGGCTTAGCCTCTTGCAAACTGGAATTAAGCACAGGAATTTTGGAGCTGAGGAAGCGGGAAATTCAAGGTGGTCCATGTTCCATACTGCAAGTGGTATCAGGCATGAGCTCACAGCCTTGTGTGGGTGAAGAATAAGACAGACTTTATGCCTCTTGTCACACAGCCTTGGCTTCAGGGAGGTGGGATGGAAGGAGGGAGAGAAAGAAAGAGATGAAGAGAGAGAGTAAAGGAAGAGAGAGGGAGAATGGAGAGAGAAAGGAGAAGAGGAGAAAGAGAAAGAGGGAGAGAGGGAGAGAGGAGAGAGAAGGGAAGAGAGGAAAGAGAGGGAGAGAGGGCAAGAGAGGAGAGAGAGGAGAGAGAGAAAGGAAGAGAAAGAAGGAGAGAAGAGAGGGAGAGGGGGAGGGAGGAGGAGAGGAGAGAGAGAAATGAAAAGGGGAGAGAGGGAGAGAAAGAGGAGAAAGAGGAGAGAGAGAGAGAGGGAGGGACGGAGGGAGCTCAAGTACACTCTGAGACTATTTTAATTTTCCCCTTTTGAGGGAGAGCAGGAAAACCTCTTCTTCCACCCCTATTGCAGCTGCTCTGTGCCACAGACTTGCAGAGATATTCACGTAGTGATTTATTCAATCCGTTTTCTCCATTGATTTTAATTAAGTTCCTAGCTGTCTCCAAGCCCAGGAAAAGGGAACACAACATGAAACACTGTGAGCCAAATGCTTTTCTTTTGCAATTGAGTTTTTCCGAGTGCTTTGCAGGGAGAATGAAAGAGGGAAAAGCCCGGCTTTCCTTCTACCCCACCCAGTCCCCAAATAATAAACATAAAAATTAAAATCCGGTTAAGAAAAATCAGAGAAGTCGTTACTGCTTGGCGGCTGATGGGGACTTTGATCAAATCTTTGATACGATTTCACAGCTTCTGTGGGAATTCACGGAGCTGGCATTGATCATGCTGGCACCCGGCGGATTGTTTTCTCCCAGCAGATGTGCGCAACCTGCGGCCCCGCCCCTGCCCAGCCTCGAGCCCCTAGGCCCCCAGTCAATTCTGTCTGTCCATAGATGGTCATGTCATGCTTTTCTTTAAAAGATAAAAACAAAAGTTCTTGAATCAGTATACACTGAGGAGTGGGGTGGGTACTTACGAGAGTGACACATGGGGTCTTGGGGAGAGGATTCAATTTTTTATAAATTTATTTTTATTAAAATCAGCGTGATTTGCAGGATGTTCATTATCCAGTTGTTTCAAGCATTTAGTGTTCCAGCACCATCAGTCTGATCCTCCACGCATATCACCAGTTTCCCTCCCAATCCCAACCTGTCCCCTTAGGCACATAACAAATTTATATTATATTACTTGTTCCAAGAAAACTTTAAGAAATGTTGAATGATCAGAAATAAATCAGTGTGAGCCAATATGTGATTGCTATGTGATTTTGACCTATGTAAATAATAAAATTTCTCATTTACATATATAGTTTTCAACTCTGGAATCTAAAGTATATTACCTTAACTTTTATTTTCTATTTAGAACTTATTAAGTCATGTTTTTCAGGGGAAATATTCAAGCAGCTTCTGAACCAGCTACTTGGCCTCCTCGTACTCAGCCAAGAGGACCCCCAGATGGCATGGCCAGATGTCTGGAAGACCAGAGGGGACCACGCCAGCACTTTGACTTGAGCTCTGAGTCAAAGGAAAGTTGCTTCAACAGTATCTTAACAGCCAGGATGTGACCACTAACCTCTGTCCTAAAAGAAGAAGTGGTGCTGATAAGGACTTGGGTGAGGCAGGAATTTACCCCCGACAACTCATAGCTTCCCTGGGGAAATGGTGACCTTAGTGATGTCAAATGGTGTAAACTTTCCAGGAGCTGGGCTACATTTGATCCGGATGAAACTGACATTTAAATATTTGCAGTCAACTGAAAGAAATTCAAACGCTCAAACAAAATGCACTGCAGACCAGGTTTTAGTTCTGGCCAATGGTGTTTGCCATGCATGACATGCTGCTACCCACCACAGTGGCACCTACTATGGCAGAGAACACATGTGTATCTATAGCTTTGGCTTCATCCTTCCCAGTTCTGAGCACAGAGATCCCAAAACCTATGGAGTTTCTCTGCTTGATCTCTGAAATTACCTCATGGAAAGTGTTTAAGGATGGGAGCCAGTGGTTGCCCAAACAGTTCCCCCAGATTAGAGGCTTGAACTTCAGTCCCACTCCCTTACCTCCAGGGTAGGAGGGGTGGAAACTGAGCCCTAGTTTCCAAAGGCCAAAGAACTCACCAGACACATAGGTACAACTGAGTCTCCACAGCAAACCCAAAGGTGATTCAGAGAGCTCCCGGCTTAGTGAGTACCTGGGGATTTGGGAAGATCTGGGAAGTTCTCAGCCTTCCCATCCCACATTTCCGTCTTTGTGTAGCATTCCCATCTGCCTCCCCTGAGTTACTTACTTTCATAGCAAACCTGTAGTCTAGTAAACACAGCTTCTCTGAGTTCTGGGAGTTCATCACTTGATCACTTGATCACTTGAATCCCCTTATTCATCGATTTGCTCGAGCGGGCACCAGTAACATTTGATGAACTGAGTGAGTTCATCAGTCTGATTTATTGAATTCCATGAAAGAGGCCAGTGACCAATAAGTCTGAAGCCCCAGTGAAAACTGGACTTTCAGTTGGCCATTGAGATGGCCCAGTGACCCAATAGAGATAGGGTGAGGTCTAGTTCTCAGATCTGCCAGTTGTTTCTAACTGTGTTTGAGTCTGGAATATAGGAGGGCTTATTGTAGAGGGTGACGAATGCACTGACAGGATTTTGCACAGGATTTTGCACTGGCAATGAGCTGGGCAAAGACAGATTCTCTACAGGTGTCATCTAATGTTTTCTCTAGAACTTTCCATGGGGTAGGACTCTTTTCCTCCATCGGGGGACTTGGGTGCCCACTGCAGGGCAGTAAGACAGAACTGGGGAGTTCTAGAATGAGCTATAGACTAAGTCATGACCGACTCTAGGTCTCTCTATTGTAGAACCCAGGCTCTTATCCACCCCACACACCAAAGTCTCTGTTCCCACCACAGAAGCAGAGCAGGAACAATTTAGATCCTTCCTCAAGAGTGGAGTTTGCATCTCTCAGACCTGCTTCTGGTATTTGCAATCTCTAAGTTTCTTTTTTCCCCCTCACCTTCCCCACAAAAACTTCTTTGAAAAGGTCCTCTCTACCCTCTTCAAACTTTGATTTGATTTGACTTGATTCTCGCCCACACCGTGGTTTACAAACCACGATGATTTGTTACAGAGTCTCATGTTCCAACTCCAATCCCACCACCACTGTCACTTTCCCACCACCATTGTCTCCATTTCCCCAATCATCTCTCAAGCCTGTCCCCCTAGCAGACTCACACCCAATCTATTTTATATTGCTCCAATCAATTTTTAATCCCATGAAGCTGTGATACTCCTGGTAAGTGGCCAGTCACACAGAGAACTTAACAGGCTTACTCTGTCATGCTTTGTAGTTTAAATTCCATTGCAGACTTTCACTTGGATATTTGGCTGCTAAGCGGGGAGACCATCCTCAGAGGGATCAGTGTGGTGCTGACAGTGAGTGTGGGCCCTAGCAGACCTGGCTGTCTGTGAGAGCTTTAGCATCTGGACAGTGCTGTCTGTTGGTATCCACAAGCATCGGTGGCTATATCACCTCGGCTGGCTCACCTGGTGTTGGGGTTGGTTTTGACCCCCACGTCTCCTGCCTGCCACTCATTCAGTCTTTCCTACGAGCCATGCTAAACTAATTCAACACAGCCCTCAGCCTTGCTGATGACCCGTCCATCCATGATTCAAGGTGCTTCCAAATGTGTTTCATTTCCAGTTCACAGCTTGGGGGTAAGAGAAGGAGAGGGGATGTTCCAGTCAGAGGCCCAGCTTGGTGCTTGGTCTCTATCTCCTCTGCAATGTGCACATGCAGGACTCCTCAGGAGCCTGCAGAAAACTGAGGAATATTCAACCACATTCCACCTGGGGACCAGATCAGTGAGTTTTCCTTTAGCCGATGAACAACAGTTTGCCTGGTGAGTCAGGTTCGAATTTTCCTGGGTGCTCCGAGCCCAACCCCCAGCCTTGCTCTTCTCTAGTCTCTTTGCCAGTAACTGATCATTCAGCCCCTCTCTGTGCTCTGTTTGATGGAGATGGGGCCCAGGAAGGAGGGAGAGGTGGCAGGCCAGTGTCTTGTGAAGGCAATGAGGAGCAGCATGACCTGAACTTGGACCTGCCCTCTCCTCTCCTACAAGAAACTTCCATGTCAGTACGGGCTCTGGGACGACCATCACCCAAACACTCTTGACAAAGCTCTGACAGTGAATCTTCCCTGGCAAGTTAGGACCTACCTGCACCATGACACAGCCTGTTCTTCTCCATGGTCTCTTTGAATGCAATGCATCTACAGTTGTATTCAAAGAGCCATGAAGGTTGATTTCCTCAATATTGATTATGCAGCCTTGACTGGCAGGCCTGGGGAGTAGGGTGCATGGAAATGGAAAGTCTCCTCATTTGGCAACGCAGGCTGCCTTCAGCTGGCTCCACAGTTTCCAGTGTTCTTTGCACCCGTTCCTCTGCCCCACATTACCCCTGTGACCAGAGATTGCCCCTTCCGCACCCCTTCCCGGGATGACTCTTGTCACAGCACTCCAGTACTGAGAGCCTCACTTCTTTGCTTGTACCCACTGCGCCCAGCCCCATGCCAAGAGGAAAGGGGAAGAGACCCACGGGGTGTTTTTGTCCCCTGAACCCCAGCCAATGCTGGGCTCTGATGAGCATGAGAAACCTCTGGCCTCCAGTGAGCTGAGAGCAGGCTGTCTGCAAACATCCCTCATGGTGCATGGGGCAGCACCCACTGCCCGCACATAGCCACACCCCAAGTGCTGAGGGTGCCAAGATGGGAAAACTCCATCTCAAACATATTGAAGACAGAATGAATCAGGCAATCACTCTTGAAATAATGGTTGGCAACCCAGGAATAGAGAGAGGTCACAGACATGCAGCCAACCTGGTTTGATCCCTGGCTTTCCTCCTGGTCTTTGGAGCCCCCGATATAGGGAGTGAATACAGGAGTGAGCACAGTCCAGAGGAAGCCCTGAGCACTGGCAGGTGTGGGCGCAGAACAACACAAGCACAGGAACAGGATGTGCTCACACAGCTCAGGCATAGCTGGCACAGCTGAGTGTCCTTTACTCTGTAAGCTCATTCAGTCTCGGAGAGTCTGGGACTTGGCCTGGCCTTCACCTCTACTTACAAAGGCAGTGCCTGAGGCCCAAGAGGTTAAATACCTTGCTCAGAGCCACAAAGACAGCAAGGGAATGGGCTGGACTTGAACCAAGGGCCTCCTACTCAGCTTCTGGGCCATTGGCCTTCATGCTTTTACTGGCCCTTTGTGAGACAAAGGAACATGTTTGGTTTGGGAATGAGGGAAGCTTTGTGGGAGAAGGAAGTAGGACATTCAAGGAACCTGAGGATGTGCATGCTGGAGGGACATTTCAGTCATAGGAACAGCCTGCACAAAAGCGGCCACAGGGAACATTTGGGAAACTGAGTCAAGGTGCTTGTAGGGTGGGTGCAGA
Organism: Cryptotis parvus; assembly: GCA_021461705.1. Lineage (NCBI taxonomy): Eukaryota > Metazoa > Chordata > Mammalia > Eulipotyphla > Soricidae > Cryptotis > Cryptotis parvus. The sequence goes on from JAJIBD010026599.1 coordinate 28,885, forward strand.
GAGGTGGGAGTTTACTGGCAGGACTACATCCGGGATTTGCAGTGGGGTGCCCTGGAAGTGTGGCAGATGCCATCTGTCTGGGGTTCTAAACGTCCTCCCTGAGTTGATATATGCAGAGAACATTGGGGAGCCTGTGCAGGAGGCAAGGGAGTGTGGGAAACCCAGGCTGAGACGTGAAGGTCCATGGGGGTTAGAAGCAGGTTGGAGGCAGACCTGTCAGGGTGAGCTGTGTATGGGCACCTGAGGGGTGTCCAATTCTTGCAGACATTCCCTAAAGCTTGTTTGTGAGTCTCCCTGAGATCTGTGTGAGAGATTGCTGGCTGGCCCCACCCACCCTGAGCCTGTAATGCTGTGTCCTAGCTCCTGGTTTCAGCTGCTCAGCTCAGGACAATAATCCAACACCACTCTGCTCCTCTAACAATCCTCTTTGCTCTCCGATGCCTCGCACTCGCAGATAATTACTGTCAACTGGCTGTCGCTGCACCCTGGCTAATCGCAATGGTGGTAGGCATATGGGTCGATGTGTAGCCTGGGGACCTGTCAGAGAGGCAGGTGGCGCATCACAGCCCCATCACCAGAGAGAGGCTTGAAAGGTAGCAAGACATCTGTCAACCTCTGAGTTGCTGACAGTCTGCCCTGAGAGGCAGATGCTCAAGGTCACATAAGCAGGTCTGGCCCACACTGGACAGGAGAAAAGTGTGGGGTGGACCTGCCTCTTGCCCCTTTGGGTATGCAATTGCTGCGTGTCCTGTTTCCCAATGGCTGTGCTTGCTGGTTGTACTCTAAGGACTGATGGTAGATTTGTCCAGAATATGTACTTTCTGTGGCCACAATCAAACAACAACAAGAGGACCCCAAATACTCCCTTCCCTTTTTACAACCCCAGGCTGTATTCAGGGTTTAATTGTGGCTCTGTACGGATCAGTCCTCGTAAGCTCAGGGAACCACCTTGGGTTGGCTGCATGCAACTAGCATGCTACCTACTCTCCTCCCTCTCCCACACACCCCCAGACATTTCAGTCCAGGCACCCCCCATCTCTTGGTCGTCTGAGCAGCTCCTGTCACCAGGGGAGGTCTCCTCATTCTGATACCCTCACCCACCACTACATTATCCCGAAGCAAACTTACTCAATGTTTAATGGCTTACCAAGTAGCAGTATCTGCCGTCTATGTTCCACATGTGAAATGAATCTCTCTGACACTATTCATTTGTTAACACATATACTCATCAACTCCTCTATTCCTGAACTTGCATTAATGTACTCATCTATTCACTAAATGCATGCACCCATAACGCACTCATGGAACATCCATCCACCTATTCACTAATTCATTAAATCGCGCCTTCATTCACTCACCCATTCTGCGTCTACCCATTCACCACTCACTACTTCATCAAGTCATTCTTCATCCAGCAATCTACTCATTAACATATTCATTTTATCAACATATCCACTAATTCACTTGCTGGTTAGTGACTCTGAATTCATGCAGTTACTGTTCTTAAATTCATTCATGTATGTGTCCATTCATGTTTCATTCACTATTGCATTATGCTTGGGCATGTATTCTCTCATCCATTTATCCATCTGCTCTCTGGAACGCCTGCTCTCCCCAGCACCACCTCTGTGTACTGGGAAATGGTGATCAACAAGGTGGACAGGGCCACTCCCAGCCACATGGTCACCAGGGTCAGGCAGCATGAAATGAAGAATGAAGACAAATTCTGATTAATCACAGCGCCAATGGTTCTGTAGCTTTTCTGTTGTTCATTTCCATTTCTATGTCCCCAGTTCCATAGGATTCTCTCTGAGTTGGGACTATGTGTTTATGTCTGGGTTTTCAGTGCCCAGTGAAGGATATTCTCTGTGAATATTTAATGAAAAGAAAGTGAGTGGAATAAATGAGAAGCGAATCTGCACATCTCCAGGAGATGACGACCTCTTCATCTGACTGCCCCCGTTAAGCAAAGTTAGGCAAGGTAAGGGTGAAGGCAGCAACACGGCAGCATTTTGAAGGTGAACTAGATACTGCCCAGGTCAGCAAGAAGGTCAATTCTTTAGAGTCTTGATGCAGCTATGGTGGCGCATCTGGTATGTACCTTAGTGATGCAGGGCATGAGGGGTGGAGCTTTCCAAAGGTGAATACCAAGCCAGGAGATGGCAGAGGGGCAACAGACCCCTCCCATGCTTGGAGGTATTGTTGTATAGTGGGATAATGGAAAGAGACTCAAGGGAAAGTACAGTGGGCGAGTGAGCTCCCCCATTTGGGAAGGAAATCAAAGAAGTCACAGGTGATGCTTGACCAGGGATGCTACATTTCCATCTGGAACTGAACAGTGAAAGAGCTGTTAGGGGTGGGATGGATAAAATAAAGTGTGGGCCTGAGCCCATGTGTCTTGCAAAGAAGGTAAGATGGGGGTACAGTCAAGAGTCCATTTCTTACACAGACCTATAAGAGCCTCTGACTTTTGTCTCTCTGATATCGATTTTTTTTAACATTTTATTATACCACCGTGAGATATACAATTACAACGCTGTTCACGCTTGGGGGTTTCTGGTCACACAGTGTTCCAGCACCCCGCCCTCCACCAGTGCCCCCAGCCACCACCCATGTCCCCAATTCCCCTCCCCTCCCACATCCCGCCTAAATGGCAGGTTCTTTATCTCCCTCTCCTCTCCCCTCTCTCTCTCCTCCTTCTCCCACACATTGTGGGCTTAGCACTACGTACACTTAGAAGCCATCATTTGCATTTTTTGTCTGTATTTAATGCTCAGTTCTATGTTAGCATCAGAACTTTAGACATTTATTCACACATGTTCCCTTCTCTATCTAAACCAACCTCTGACTCCCACACGCTTGTGGTAATTTCCACTTTTGGTAAGATCACCTAGTATATTTATGTCATGCAAATAAATGCAGTCATTCTATGTCTCTCTTTCCTTCTGACTAATTTCACTCAACATGATTCCTTTCCATATCCATCCATTTATAGGCAAATTTCATAACTTCATTTTTTCTGACAGCTGCATAGTATTCCATTGTGTAGATGTACCACAGTTTCTTTATCCAGTCATCAGTTCTCGGGCATACTGGTTGTTTCCAGGTTCTGGCTATTGTGAATAGTGCTGCTATGAAAATAAAAGTGGATTGTGTTTCCGCTGTGTGTTTTTGGCTTCCCAGGGTATATTCCCAGGAGCGGTATGGCTGGGTCAAAGGGAGCTCAATTTCTAGTCTTTGGAGGAATGTCCATATTGTTTTCCAGAAAGGTTGTACAAGTCGACATTCCCACCAACAGTGTATGAGAGTCCCCTTTTCCCCACATCCACGCCAGCACTTGTTGCTTTTACCCTTTTGGATATGGGCCATTCTCTGTGGTGTGAGGTGATATCTCATTGTTGTTTTGATTTGCATCTCTCTGATGATTAGTGATGATGAGCATTTTTTCATATGCCTTTTTGGCCATTCGGATTTCTTCCTTGTCAAAGTTTCTGTTCATCTCCTTCTCCCCATTTTCTAATGGGGTTGTTTTTTTCTTATATAGCTGTACCAGTGCCTGATATATCCTGGATATTAACCCCTTATCAGATGGGTATTGGGTGAATATTCTTTCCCATTCTGTGGACTGTCTTTCTATCTTGGTCACTGTTTCTTTCGAGGTGCAGAAGCTCTTCAGTTTCATGTAGTCCCATATATTTATATTTTCTTCTAGTTGCTTTGTTAATGGTGTTTCACCTTTGAAGATGTCTTTAGCTTCAATGTCGGGAGGGTTTTTCCTATATTTTCTTCAACGTACTTTATGGATTCAGGTCTGATATTGAGATCTTTAATCCATTTTGATCTGATTTTTGTGCAAGGTGTTAGACACAGGTCCAAATTCTTTTTTTACATGTAGCTGTCCAGTTTTCCCAGCACCACTTGTTGAAGAGGCTTTCCTTACCCAGTTTGGACTCTTTGCACCTTTATCAAAAGATTAACTGATCATGTCTTTGAGGGTGGGTGTCAGGATACTCAACTCTATTCCATAGGTCCACCGGTCTGTTTTTATTCCAGTACCACGCTGTTTTAATTACTGCTGCTTTGTAGTACAGTTTGAGGTTGGGAAAGGTGATGCCTCCCATCTTCTTCTTCCCAAGGATTGCTTTAGCTATCCATGGGGGTTTATTATTCCATACGAATTTCAGAAGTGTTTGGTCAATTTCTTTAAAGAATGTCATGGGAATCCTTATAGGAACCGCATTGAATCTGTACAAAGCTCTAGGGAGTATTACCATCTTGACAATGTTAATTCTCCCATCCATGAGCAGGGAATGTGTTTCCATTTCCTCGTGTCCTCTTTTATTTCTTGAAGCAGTGTCTTGTAGTTCTCTTTGTATAGGTCCTTTACACACTTGGTTAAGCTGATTCCTAGGTATTTGATTTTCTGTGGCACAATTGTGAATGGAATCGATTTCTTAATATCCCTTTCTTCTCTTTCGTTATTTGTGTATAGGAAAGCCACCGACTTTTGGGTATTGATTTTGTACCCTGCCACTCTACTATACCTATCTATTGTTTCTAAGAGTTTTTTGGGTCGAGAGTTTAGGGTTCTCTAGGTATAATATCATGTCATCTGCAAATAATGATAGCTTGATTTCTTCCTTGCCTATCTGGGTGCCCTTAATGTCCTTTTTCTTCTCTGATTGCTATGGGGAGTACCTCCAGTACTATATTGAATAAAAGAGGTGAGAGAGGGCAACCTTGTCGTGTTCCTGATCTTAAGGGAAGGCTTTCAATTTTTTCCCCATTGAGAATGGTACTCGCTGTGGGCTTTTGGTAGATGGCTTTGACTATCTTGAGGAAGCCTTCCCTTCAATTCCCATTTTCTGGAGGGTTTTAATCATGAATGGGTGCTGGATCTTGTCAAATGCTTTTCTGCATCTATCGATAGGACCATATGGTTTTTATTTTTTCTCTTATTGATGTGATGTATTATGTTGATTGATTTGCGAATGTTGAACCATCCTTGCATTCCCGGGATGAATCCTACTTGGTCATGATGTATGATCTTTTGATGAGTCTTTGGATTCTGTTTGCTAGTATTTTGTTGAAGATCTTAGCATCTGTGTTCATCAAGGAGATTGGTCTGTAATTTTCCTTCTTGTATTCCCGTCTCTCCTTGGCTTTGGGTATCAGGGTGATATGC